>JAJTUS010000440.1:0-16516 GCA_021399465.1 Hyaloscypha sp. PMI_1271
TTACGCTATATTTACTAGTTATATTTAGTTTCAAGTAATAGCTCCGAGCTAGTCTTTTTGGGACCTTAGTAGCGGATGAGGTAGAAGCGCAACGAATCCATTAATAAAAGAACTATGATCCATACGAAGATATATGCTTAAGAGCAATCTCAAAGTCAACCCACGTTTTCCTTCCTAACTGTCTCTTAGCGGCCACATTCCCCCTTATTCACGACGTCCTATCTATAACCTCTAATGGTCTTCGCACTTAGCTTCGCGCCTCGGCCAGCCGCCTGTTCCGAGACCTCTATCCTCGCACTAATGTATCTGTCATGGACCTCGATTAAACGGTGGCGGTGCTGGCTGGTGCTACCATATTGGGCTTTGGTCTTTATGGTGCTGTTAATGCACGATATGACGAATGGTTAGACAAGCTGAAGGTTGAGGATGAGCAACGAGCCCTTGGAATAGGACCAACGCCTACTGTGCTTGCTACCCAAGCCACCGAGCTGACGGTGTGAAATTCATGAGCTGCTGTTTGGAAGGGTGCTTGCTTTTAGACTCGACGTCAAAAATGCAATCGATGCTGGAAAAGAGACTTAATAAAGCGAAGCTCGGGATTTCCGTTATATAATCTCTGTGCCGAGTTAGAGAAGGGTAAAGTTTGAAAGCCCCGCCTTCGACGATCTGCGTAGCTTCAGTTCCTCCTCAACCATGATTCCTTGTACATAACATGGCCCGATTAGCTTGACCTGGAGTGATGATGCCGGTCCGCTATTGTCTAATTGCCTAATAGGTCGGAGTATGAATGGCACGCGGCCACCCATCAATACACATACAAAGTCTCCAACTTCCGTTGTATTCGGTGAAAGTGCCAACTCCCCATTGTCCAGTGCACAGAGTTTTCTTCCGATTGTCGCCTGCCTGAGCGAAGAAACAAACGGCAGCAGCTCTGTAGTCTCCTCATCTGATGAGGCAACCTCTTCATGGTCGCTCACCCTTTCTACAGAGTTTACCCATCTACTATACTCGTGTGTGTCCTTAATGGGTATATCCTTCACATGCTTCATAGACACATTAATAGTCTCCGAGAGAGAGACGACGCGGGTTGGAGAATAGTATGTGGGGTTAAAGAGTAGAGTGCGCGAATATGCTGTCAAGGCGTTCCAGTACTCTAGTCTGGCTTCTTGGAGCGGATCAGGTTGCTGTGCCCAGGCTTGAGGATATATATTAAAGCGCTGTGACTGGAGTGAGAGCCGAGCTTCATTGACATTTTTTGGCTCCCAAGCTCGCACGAAGTGTTGCCATCTGTCAGTCAAGTAATGACCATACGGGATATCGTTGACAGTCCTAGCAACCTCGGTGTACATAAAGCCGCTCAGGAGAAGATGGCCCCCCAGCTTATCGAGGTGCTCAATCGTTATTTCGGAAACCTCGCTCCTTGCGTGACCGCCTCCATTGTTAGAATCAGCAAGAGACTGAGTTGCCATGGGATCAGAGGGATAGAAACTCTGGGTCCAATCTGGGGTCCAGCTCGGAAGGCCCTTAACATTGGACTCGCCTATCGGCCGACACATGAGGATGTCAAGCGTTCGTTGGGTTGAAATCCAAGCCTTCACCAAATCGATATAAACCTCTGGGACGGACTTCGTGTAGTCAGGCAGGACTTGAAGATCATCGCTGACTATCTTCAATATGGAGTAGATCTTGTCTCTCGGATCGGAAGCTTGGCGATGGCCAAACTTGGGAAGCAGTACCTCAAACCCTCCTTGGTCAAGGTTTCCTGTCTTTGCAAATGCTAACTCATCAATTGTGCTGGATATCTGTCGCAGTCGATCGCTTGGGCTGGCATACCCTCCAACGCCTAAAAGACTGTAAGCGACGTTATGCCTATGGTAAAGCCCCGCTTCCCTAACATCTTTCGCTATTCTATGATCATCATCGTGGACATGGAGGAGGCTGTGATAGAAGTCTTCCCAAGGCAAACACCGATAACCGATGACAAACTCCACAATTTTGGAATTGACAACTTCCTGTACCACCCAACTCCTATTCCACCAGCTCCGAGCGAAAAGGTTACCTAAAGCTTTGTATTCTATCGACATGGTGCTTAGGCGGTCGACTAAGATAGCTGATGGTCGGCTCCAACTCTCAATGACATCTAAAGCAAGATCACTGTCCTCCGACTGCTCTCCTAGCCAGACAATTACCCGCGCTGCCGAGCCATATATGCGAAACATGAGCCGGACCTGCGCACTCCGCTCTTCTAAATTCTGCTGATCAATGCAGATGGCGTCGACCCAAAGAATCCTCGGCTTATGCTCATATCTTAGGTGCAAAAGTGCGGTGTAGAGATTCTCTGTGACAAGAGCTGTGTTTCCGTTGATGTAGATGAGTTTGCGTGAGCTTGAGTCGCCCCATGTATATGAAAGAGCTTCATACCCTTCCCCCTCCTCGACAAATCCGCCAAGGAACCAGTCGCCGTGCTCAAGGTCCTTGGTGTTAAGGCTACACTGGATGTGGTCGTCCCTAGCTCCCGCCTTCAAGGTGAGCAAGCGGATTTGCTCGGAGTCCCCAAACGGTACATAGATGTATGCCTGAGTTTGATTCATGATTTTGGATGCCTATGGGCGAAGCTTTTGGTGCTTTAATGCATCGGGGTATCGTAGTGACTCCTTACGTCGTATGATAGGAAGTCACGAGAGATGCGACTCTTGGTGGTCGGTAATACTGAGTTGTTTTTGTAGAATTCCTTCTAGAGTCGCGCGAGCCGTTGACGTCATCGTTCGGATCCTATTTAAAGCCAGCCATTTAGTCGTCGGATCGAACAAGCACCCCTGCGTGATGGGCTGGAGGTAGAAGCACTGTAAGCGTACCCAGCGAATTAATTGGCTCATCTTGGCATGAATCAGCAAGATTCTGTGCGACCCTGTTCGCTGCATCACCATTGCCAAAATTAACCCACTCCTGGTATCAATGGGTATTGGTGTTGCGCTGAGGGTAGACTTCTGTTCCTTGAGCCTGGTGCTCAGCCTCTTGGCAGATAGCGGGTCTTCCACCGTCACCGTGGCTTTGGTCTCCGACAACGCGGCATGGTCAGCAAGGCGAATGCAGACGTTCAAGTCAAAACCTAAGGCTCGAAGGATCTCGACCATTACTGCTGGTGTAGTTCCTGGAATTGCCTGCTCAAAGGTCGTGCGGTGGGTACTTGTAACAGGCGGTGTAAGAATTTGGTCCCTGTTCCAGCGCTAACTTAGCGGGTTCGGAAAACGTGACCAAATCAACAAATTGCGGCCGGCTGAGGAGACACTTGGGGGATTCGTGCAATCTGTACGAATTTAGAGTCCAAGATCCTGAGTTACAGTGGCCGAGTAATATCGAATTGGTTTTCTGTGACTGAGGGGCTTCTCACGTCAGCGTTCCGCATCCCAAGAACAGCAGCTAAAGTGAAACAAAGCTAAAGTTAGACGGCAGCTAAAGTGAGACAGCAGCTAAAGTGAAGCAGGGAGAATATCTGCACCGTCTAACTTACTGTACATCTATTCAAAGTCCAAAAGTCCATGCTGGTCCACCCACCCATTGGGAGCACTGGTTTATTTAGACAACACGCTCATCTGCGTCTTCATTTCTGTACTCCAAGCCAACGATTAATCAAATAATAGTAAATGTTTTCGACTTTGAGATCAGCTCAAGGCATTCGCCCTTTACTTCTGCTTGTCCAATACGCCGATAGACTCCTCCATCATCAGTCACCTCTTGAACAATAATGAATGACTCGTCGAGAAGCCTTAAAAGAGTAAAGGCGGTGCAAGTTGACCCTCTTCGCCACACTTCCCTGCTACTGCAACTGTCTAAGTGGCAATCGAAACAGCTAGAGAGCATTCGATCTTGCCAAGGAATATTCTTCTGTCCCTTTAACCGTTCGTGATGGATTTCCGTGAATATTAATGCGCCATCCATGTCGACACTACACTCCTGCAGAGCGGTTCGGCTGTGAGGTATGAATAGTGTGAAAGCATTTACTGGACACAAGAACCGCTCATGAGCGCGTTCTCTAAGATTTATGGAGTACCATTGACATGATACTGTGATAGATCCGCCTTGGACGGCGCCGAATGGATCGGGCCCGGTGAGTTCCACAGAAATATCATGGATTGCAGCCCTATACAGTGTGTCAAAGGATTAATCACGTTAATCAAATTAATCGATTAATTAATTGATTAATGTGATTAGATTTTGATTAACGTAATTCAGATTTTTTTTAATTAGATTAGATTAATTGATCTTGATTAATCTGATTAATAATTGATTAATCACGTGATAAGAGACTTTCTTGACTTTTCTTACTTTTCTCTTTACTTTTACTTATTAATTATTAAATAAACAAAGTACTTATTACTAATAGAGGTTAATTTCTAATTACTTTATTTATAATTAATATGATCTATAAGGGGGTGAGAAGTACCAAAAATTAAGGAGGTTCTGGGTGCTTCGCTTGCTTAGTAAGCGACGGCCTAGGCCGCGTCTAGCCCTAATTAGGTAAAGCGCGCTCCCGATATAGCTAGACCAAACCTCAATTTGGCCTCCACCTCGGCTTCTGGCCCTCCGACGTCATGTGCGCTATCACGTGCTCCATTAATTAAATTAATCAATTAATAATCGATTAATCTGATTAGATTATAATTAGAATATGATTAATGGAAAAATCCTTTGATTAGATTAGATTAATGGGCATTAATCTAATCTAATCTAATCATTTGACACACTGGGGGCCCCTATATGAGCTCCCTTCTAGATGCGGGGGGAATGTAATGGGGCCATCAATACATGCCCAGCTCCAACTCGGCGAGCGATACTCCTCTAGATAAATGCCGTCTTTCTCCATACGCCACGAAAGATTATAGAGGAGATCCTTCTTCCACATGCCTGCTACGTATACATCTCCACCAATAAGCTTGCCGAATTCAGAAGCAATGCCAGAGATGGCCGCAAGCTTGTCTGCAGAATTTGTCAATAGCCTTGTAGAATAGTTTATCAAGACTGTAGTCCAAAGGCGGTAATGCAGATCCGAAGGGAAGGAACGCCGCCCGAACGGCGCAAAAAGCGACCAGTACGGAAACGTGTTTAGGCAGGAAGAGTGTTCTAATGATAATTATGAGTCTGTGTAATTCATAGAGCCTCTATGATCGTAGGCTTACCTCTAAGAACTAATTGCTCTGTTAGCAGATATGGTATTACGAACAACTTGTTATCATGCCAACATGTCGCAGGTTCAGTCCAGCCGTGATCTCTATTATACTCCCCGCCCTCCTTATATGTATTGCTTTCTCATAGATTTGATTGTCGGCACTCCCAAAACAATTGCTCTTTGCCAAAATGCAGAGTGCGGGGTGACATGAGTCGCTCCTGCATAGTCCATCCCCGTTTGCTCAGATAACTCCCTCTTCCATCAATGGCCTCCGATCGGTTCATGAGCAGTGGACGTATGCGTATGACCTTTCCATTAAGGTTAAAGTCCTTGCTTTGAAGGACTAGAGCTATAGACGTGAAACGGACGTCTCTTTTCGTCAGAATTTGTTCGCGACAGTTACTCGCCGTTGTGGCCGAGATGTTGAGCATCGAGTGTCTATAGATATCAGACATACGAGCTGATTGTTCTCGCCAATCAGTCCGGTCATCTTGCACGATGCACAGCGTATCAATCCAGAGATACTGCACGCCAAGTCGCCGCGTGATAGTAATAGAATCCCTGAATAGGGAAGGGAGCTCCGACCATGGTATCCGGCGCCGTAGATTATGTATATTTTCAGTTGTTGTTATAAGATCTTTAACGCCTCCCCAAGAATGAGTCAATGTGAGCCAGGTCCCTCGACCTCCGTTGGTAATAAGTAGCCGTGGTTCGCGGGAGCCATCAGAAGGACCGACGTCGACAACCCGCTTTGGTAAACAAGAGACGCTGCTTTGATACCTGCATAGGCTATGGTCAGACAGACATTCTTTCAGCCAGTTTTTAATGGCCGAAAATGCTGTATCACAAGCACAGTCGGCTACGATCGGCCTTCCGGGGGATAATAGAGGATCATCACTGAAACCTAATGAGAGTAAGCAGATCAAAATGTACACTTGGAAGCAGGACTGTACAGACCTAAGTCAATGAATACACTTAGCTCAGCCAGTAGATAAGCCGCGCGAGCAGAATGGTTCAAGCAGACAACTATGATCCCTTAAAAATATCGCTCCCCAGGTATCTTCGGAGCCCCACTCCTACAATGCATGACGAGGCACACTAGATAGCTCCCAATATCGCCGAGAATCGACTTCGTTGAATACTTCTTTCTTTGATAATATACCTCGTCATCTATGGCCACACACAATTCGCAACTACCTGCGGCATTTGACTCGAGCTCCGAGTAAGAATTGTGATGCCAGTATCCCAACGATCCCATTTTTGGGATGGGAAAGTAACCAATCAGTGTACGAAAAAATTAATCAGATTAATTGATTAATTCATGAATATTCATGAATAGCGTAAATAGAATTTGATTAACGTGATACTTATGTAATTTGATTAGATTAGAATAATTAATCATGATTATTCATGAATACCTTAATTAATGTACACGTGACCGTAGCACGTGATAAGCTAGCCTAATTAAGTAAGATTCTTGCTCTAGTACTGCCTTAGCGAGCTTTTTCTCTAGGAGCAAGGTAGCACTAGAGCCAGATCCTTACCTAATTAGGTTAGCCTATCACGTGCTGCGGTCACGTGTGCATTAATCAAGGTATTCATGAATATTCATGATTAGCTTAATTAATTCGTGAATAGAATATGATTAATGAGAAAATTTCATGAATAGATTAGATTAATAGCCATTAATCTAATCTAATCTATTCATTTCTCACACTGTAACCAATGCCGTCTTCGACAATAAAGCTTGCAGGGCGAATATCATAGGAATTAGCTAACATGTCATTGATGTTAATTGCCTTGCAAGTATTGCAGAGTTTGGCCTTCACCGGAGAGCCCATTGTTGCGAAGCTCGGCGAAACAAAGGTTACTTGGGTTCCAGGAGGGTCTACGGTAGCAAGGGGGTACAGCCGCATGCGAAACTAGTGCGAAAACGCATTTTTTAAGCGACGCGCAAGAAACTCCATTTTTGCCGCAATATGTGACGGCAGGAACAAAGCAATGGAACGAGGCTCAAAGATCTAAGATTCCTATGCTATGAGAATCTAAAGCTAAGGAGAGAAGGAGAGTGAGGTGTAGTGGGGGATAAGTAAGTAAAGCTAGAACCCCTGAAACGCCGAGCTTGGTTTGAACCTTAGCTTGAAACCACTCATGTGACACCGGCGACACCAGCCGTCACATAATACTCATATCGCAAGATTAAATCGACTAGAATTACTCAATAACCACATCTCTAATATATAAGGTAAGTGGCTTAAATTAATAGGCACTATTAATAGTATTAGTCTCTAATTAGATTAGTTCATTATATACCTAATTATCTTAATATCGCGATAATTACTCGAGTTAAGAATACTTTATATAACTTCTTTATAATACTCGACTTTCATTATATATAATAGCTTATAATTAATTTCAACTTTTATATTAGTATAATTTTTAATATAAAGAGTAGATACTAGCTAATTACCCTATAATACCTCGCTTAAAAGATCTTTGACTTATTATTACTTAAAAGATATAATAAGTTATTAAGCTTCTTTTAAATAAATAATTATAATACTATTAAGATAAGATTATAAACTTCTTTTACGAAGCTTTTTATATTAAGGTTAATTAATCGATAATTTCACGAGCTTTATAAAGGATTTAAAAGAGAAAAATGAAATTAAAAGTAATAATTATATAAAATAATATAAAATTAAAGAATAAATAATAATATAATTTATTTTTTATTTTTATAAAGTAATTAGTATTTATTAACGAATTAAGAAGTAATAAGAGAATTAAGAATCGATTATAAATATAGTCCTCTTCGATTTCTAATAATTATTTTTAGTTTCTTATTATAAGTCTTATTTATATTTAGACTTCTTAATATAATTTATAATCTACGCCGTAGTATCGGCCCCCCCGGGTTTAGCGGCCCCCGTATCGGGCAAGGCGCGCGCACGGGCTAGCCACCGCTTTCGACGTCTATAAAGACCGCGCACTACCCCTCTCTTTAACTATCCTCCTCTTTAATCCTCCCTAATACCTCTCGTCGCCCGGTCGCTCGGTTACTCGGTCTCGTTATACGCTTGCTTTCCCCCTAACTTATACTACCTCTGTCGGCCTCACCGTAGCTATAGACCCTTAGTGATACACGGTTTAAAGCTAGACTCCTCGATTCCCTCGATCTCCTACTCGATCTTCGATAGTTATTAGTATCTACGATAGCGACCTATCCTCTAAATCATGTCGTATTAACCGAGATACGAGCTATGAACTTGAGCTTATACTACCCTCCTACTCACCATCATACTATCGCGGCCCTTAACTATAGTACTCATTAGTCCCCTATAATAGCGAGCTCTACGAGTTACTACTATAGCTAATTAAGAAAATACTATATAGTAATATAGCTAGCTACTACCTAGCTATACTATAAGATTAATAGTGTGACGCATGCCGCTCGCTAGGAAATTTAGCGTCACGTGACAGCGATGACGTATACAGCTATTACTAGAATTAGAACACTAGAGCTCCTGTATTCAGAGCTTCCCTCCTTAGTTTAGTATCCTCGGAATAGAGCTACTCTACCTGCTTTCTAAGCCCAGAGACCCGGTCTCGTGACAAATAGTGTTATCTAGCGATAGTAGTGTCTCAGTGAGCTCCCCTAACCCTAGTAGAGGCTAGGGGTTTATATTTACGTACACGTGTCTAGACTCGAGGCTAATCTATAACAAGAAGGGCTAATCTCTATATATGTAATAAGAAGAGATTAGATAGTTAGAGTTCTTAGAAGAGCTCTAGTATCCTATAGTCCAAAATCTCGAGCGCTCCTCCTTCCGTTAATATAGCTATAGCTACGATTCACGTTCCCTTTATCTAAGCTAGCTAATATAGGGATAGAGAGATAAGGGAGCTTATTCTAGGTCCAAAATAAGTAAGGTAGAGGAGTAGGAATTATAGATCCCCTTATAATCTCTCGATTAGTAGCGACGCTTTATCGGATATATAAGTAGGACGAGTAGGCGGCGAAGTATAGGTAGATCCGGAACTTATTAACCTCGGGACTCTATAATATCTAGCCCCTCGTATTCCTAGTAGAATAAGTCAGATACCTAGGGGCCTATATAAGGATTATTTTCTCTATATATACTAAGGAATATATTAGCTAATAGTCTACTATTTAGGAAAGTCGTATGAGCTTAACTCTATATAAGAGTAAGTTAAATCTCATATAGTATTAAGTACTACTTCGTAGGCGGACTTCTCTAACCCTAGTAAAAGTAAGGTATATCTCACGGAGTATAAGAAGTAGAGACTAAAGTAAGGAGAGGGGAGGGTTTTATATACTATACTATATCTTACGGTGCTTTAGGTGAATTAGGAATAAGCTAGCGATATTTGGTATAGTAGTTATAAGTAGTAAATAGGTATTAGAGGGTAAGGTAAGAGGATAAGTCTATATCTTTAGTTTAGTATTACCTATAGGCTAGCTATTAAACCTTCTATATCTCCTACTCCTTTAATAAGATTATAGGTTATAAAATCAGTAGTTTTACTAGGACCCTAACTTCTTCTTATCTTATCTACTTTAAATTCTTTTATTATAACTACTATTAATTTAAGCTATATTTAATTTTAGTAGCCCCTTTTAAACCTAATACCCTCTAAACGTCGTGCTTTACTATATATATATAAGAATAGTAGATCTAGCTCAATAACTAGCTCACGCGACTAGCTAGTATTACTATATAATAGAGCTAACGAAATACTCGAGTATAATAAGTAGCCTAAGTCTATTATTATACTAACTTAGTACTAGGGGTATAACTCTATATTTTAGTAGGAAAGTAATATAGTTAAAGCTTAAGGTATAATAAGAGAGAATTCTAGGGATGAACCTAACTAATCTATTATATATATTTATAGGCTACTATAATAACTCTATTAATAGCGATAACGAAGTAGATAATAGTTAGTCCTCGATTAATAAGCTCCTGGTTTTTTCGAGTAAAGGGATCTTAATAATATACTAGAACTCTAAGGACATCCCCTAGTACCTCGAAGAGCTTACTTAGAATATAAGTAAGAGCTATCTCGATCCGAGCCTTAGACTAGATAATAGTATAAGTAATAGCTAAGGTACTCGAGGTATATACTATAGCTCTCTATTACTATATATTAAGTAGCCTACTAACCTATATATAGAGAAGCTAGTAGTTCTCGAAGATAATAAATTATATACTCCCGAACTCGTACCTAAAGCTAAAGCTATTTCTATCTCGGTTAATACTAGTACTAATCCCGCCTCTAGGCTAAGTAAAGGGCTATAGTAAGATATTAAAGATAAGTACTATATCGACGACAACTTCTACCTAATTCCTCTACTCAAGTAGGAAGATTTAGCCTCGATGCCTGTACTCGCCTAGCCTTACTCTTATTACGATTCCCCTAGGTCCTTATAGGACTAGATTAGCTAATATAATAATGACGGAATAGGAGGTGTACTAGATAAGCCAGTGCCCTCTATTCTACCCTAGTTATTAGGCGAGAGTAATAGAGGAGGGAGTAATGAAAACGCCTCTAAGCTTAAAAGAGATATATACCTAACTTTCGAAGAGTAAGAGAAGTCGTCGTCGGCTCCCACTCTTGCTCCCGGCTCACTACACCCTCGCTGTCCCTTTACTAAACTACTATACCCTTATACTAAGTAAGAACATAATCGAGGCGGGACTAGCTATAGTAGATTAGAGGAGCTCGGGCATAGCTCTCTATATCATAGTTAAGACTAGGGGAGGGGGGGAGGTATAAGAGTAATAGTAGTAATAGGAGGTAATAGTAGAGCTAATAAGGGAGGATAATAGCGGTGACTACGAGGAGCTAGGGGAACGGGGAGAGAAGTAGTAGTAGCGCCTAGACGAGACTAAGATTAGTAGCGATATCTAATACCCTAAAGCTAGCGATTATAGTTATAATATAGGCGATGAGGATAACGAGGATCTATAACCTATGAAATAGTAGAGGCTTCCCTTAACTAATAATACTCTAATACTACTCGATAAGCTAGTACTTATAGCTAACGACGATAACTACTATTCATGAACCTCTCGGAGCCCCTTTATTATAGTAGAGTCGGTACTATTCGCGGAGTATTAGGAGTAGCCTTTTCGAGGGTACCTAAAACATACTAAGATTAGAGATAAGACGATATATAGTCTCGAGTTCTAGCTGCTATATATTTAGGAGCACGAGTACCTCTACTCCAAAGCCTTAGATATATATTCTAATAAGGAGATAGCTATAGAGGCTATAACCCCTTACGATACTAGTATACCTTCTAAGATATATCCCGCCGCCGTTCGTCCTTAGATAAAGTATCTTTAGTAGATAAATAAAGAGGATACGATAGTACTTAAGATAAGGGATAAGGATAGCTACTCGTAGGAAGAGATTACTAAAGCTCCTTTACTCCTCCCCTACTAGACCCTAGAGGTAATCTAGTAGTACTACTATATAATCCAAGCGGATATTAGTGAAGCCAATGTCTCGGGTAGCTAGTAGTAGAAGAGATAACGAGGCTAGCCCCGGAAGTAAACGTAAGGCTAGCTAGTAAAGCTATAAGAAGGGTATGAGATTTTTAGAGGTATTATAAGAAGTAGTACGAAGTTGTGAGAAGTAATAGGTTTGTTTTATTAATAGATATTACGGATTAATAGTCTGTAGTTAGAGACTATAATATTAGGTATTAGTAATATAGTTTCATTTAAGCTTGCTTTCTCTTATAGTTTAATTATTAATTAGCCGAGGATATATTATAGTCTTCACTTCGTAAGCCTAGTTACACGCGGGAATCGAGGCTTTCGTCCTCTAGTATTAGTATATCTATTACTTTTTTCAAGTTTCACATTTCTCTAGTCTTCTCTATAATTCATATGTTCCGAAATAGTTCTATCGTTCCACAACCGGTATAGTCAATTAGTTATTAGCCTTATTTCACTCTATATTTGTTTCCCATATTATAGCCTCTACCACTTCACGCTAACCCCGCTAAACTTCTCGCCTCCAACCACAACGGCTGTATTATCCATCACCAAGAATTTCGTGAAGACTCTCTCATTGCGACCGTTCTAGTGGCGTGTGAATTCTATAGAACAGGTGGGGTAAAGATAAGGAACTCTACACCCGGGCGGGGAGTATAGTATTATATATATTACTTAAGATTTTCGAGAAAAGCACGCACCTGTACGTACTAGTCAGTGCGCATGAGAAGGATATAGACACAAATTATTGGCAGAAGGGCTTATAAAGACCGTAATAAGTGGCGTGTGGATTCAGGTAAGGGGAAAGGTAGCAACCCCTCACGTAAAGCAAGATTCTTATCTACTTCTAGAGTCGAGAGCAGCTACTTAAGATATATGCTAGTATTCCCACAAACTACAGGCACATTCACAAGTCATCAGTCCTCGGTAGGATATGAAGCTACTCCAGGTATAGAACGAAGGCCGTTCATGGGAATACATCTTTGCTGCCCTCCCTAGCCGGAGTAAAGGGACCATCCGGGTACGCTATTCGACAAAATTCAAAAAGCGACCTCGTATAGGGCCCGGTCGTTCTTGAACTAGAGGAGGGGCCACTTGCTTCATTAACGTTAGGCCTTATATCAGAGAAGGTCGAACCGTTAAGCAGCGGCGATGATAATAATTCAAGCGATAGAGATCCGGACTTTAGTAGCGATAATAGAGATTCTAGCGAGGCCGAGCAGGGCCGGACCTGGACGAGTAGCGCTTGCTGGTATAAAAGAAAGAGGGCAAGTCTTGGGAGTGGATCTTTCAATACACACGCGCTAGAACATGATTCGGCCTAGAGGCGACTACTCTCTCCTGGGCTAATAAATTAACCTTCGAATAGGAGAGGATATCAGTTATAGATCTAGTATAGGATAAGTAGTTAATGAATATCTAAAACTCTAAAAAGGTGGAATAGTAGTAGTGCCTGCTTTATGATTCTTCTTTACCCTAAATGTGCTAATAGTAACCTATAGATATCCTCGTCCTAAACCTTAGTACCTTTGCCTCTCTTCAAATACCTCTAAGACTTTAGTATAGAACCTAATCCTCTTATCCTTATATAGCCAAATAGTATATACCAAATTCTGGATATCCGAATCCCTAAGTATTATAGATAGATTACTATCGAATTACTATACTTCCTTCGCCTTTCTAACTAATTCGACATAATTCCTCTATTCGGCTATTATCTAATATATCACCTTATTTTCGTAATAAAATGACCTATCTATAGCTAGTAGTATAATAGATAAATCCTTAGTAAATTCCATAATCTCCTAGGGAGTAATAATCACGTTCTCTTAGTCTATTATAGAGAGTATATCGTGGTTAGAATTAACGATTATATTACTATTATAAAAGTCGGTATAAAAGAGTAAGTATAAGCCTTCGCGAAAGTAGAACTACTTTGAAAAATCCCTTAGTCATAACGGGAAGTTTTAGATTAACCTTAAGATCTCGTTAATAACGTCTAGAGGAGTTCTTTCCCGAATTATTCCCTTATAATAAGGATATTTAGCTTAGTTAGCCTAAGCCTCGAAGAACTCTACTACTAAATCGAAGGGCCCGCCGATTCTAGGGAGAGGTCCTATAGAATAGGTCTTATTAGAGCGCTTAATAATACTTCTAATCTTAGGAAAGCGTATTAATATAATTTGAACCTATATTTAATAAGGTTAAGTAGTACTCTCAGGGAAGATCTATTATAAATATACCTAAATATCTATTATCTCGGTATAGAACTTCGCCTTGAACTATAAGGGAGTCTTACTCTTATATATATGATACTCGCTAAAAGAATCTATTACTATATCTCCTAGTATAAATTCTATAATTATAAAGGGGGCACCTATAGTATTATTATAGTCGGCCTCATAAGTAAATACTTCCGGAACCGAGATATTAGATTACTCTTGAACTATAGCTATAGTATTAATCTCGTATACTAGGTATCTAATTAAAGTAGATTTATATAGTTATATCTATATTATCTAACTTATACTATCCTAAAAGTCGAGGTACTAGACGAGATTAAGCCTACTTATATTATATTTAGAGGAGAGCTAGTAGGTAGTTTAGATATCGTGATTTATAGTATATTTATATTTAATATTAATAGTATATTCCTAAAGAGCCTCCTAGTTAATAGGATCAAGTAAGTATTCTATATTAATATCTATAGTTACCTAGTTTAATATAAGGGTATTACTTGCTTTTATAATTAATTCCCTCTTAATAGTTATAGTAAAGTATTTAAAAGACTTTATGAATTAATAAAGGAGTTCTAGAGAGTAAATCTCTAAAAGCTAGGTAGAAATCTTCACCGCCTTTAAATCTCAATAGTAACACACGTGACGTTACCTAGAGAGACAAATTATCGTTCACGGTACTACCTATTATTTATAGTATAGGAAAGCGCCTTCCTTTTTTATTAAATATAACTCTATTACCTAGATCCAAGTAGTTAAAATCAATTTTAACTCACTATTCCTAATAAGCCTCCAACGAATCGCGGCACTAGCTACTACTAGCTCTAAGACGATAAGTTCTCCTTATTAGGTCGGTCCTTACGCTAGTAATAGAAGTCTAGTACTTAATTTAGTATACTTATAGAACTATATAGATGTGAGGTGGTTATTAGTAGGTAATAAGGCAATGGGTAGAATTAGAGTTATAGTATTAAAAATCACTAGTATTAAATTCAGTATAGAACTAATCTCTGTCCCTCCTTAGAGGTCCAGGGAGGGCTCCTGTAAATAGGAGCCCAGAATAACGTATGTATAATCTAGTAATTAATAAGCACTAGCTAGCCTACTAATTAGTGGTATTCCTGTGATGTAATAGAATTATTAATCCTCCTAATCGCCGACCATATTGCCTAAGAGCTAAGGTATATTATATGAGCTAATGTCACGTGTAACCCGCTATATATTATAGTATACCCCCCTCTAAGGATCTTAGCCCCTAAGATCTATTAAAATATCCTAGTAAAAAACGTGTTCGACTCTGTTAAAGTAAACTTCTAGTATCTTGGGAGGTGATTTTATTATATAGGCCTAATTTGGAGGGTATCTAATTAGGTAAGAGTTACGACTATAATTATAGCTCAGAGGTAGGGGCTAGGTAGTGATCGCGATTTTGTTTATAGGGATATACGCTCTAATTAGCCCGTTTAGAATACTAAGGCGCTACCCTATAAGATTAACGCTACTTATTAGATATAGGTTTGAAATGCTTTAAATAGCTTTAAATTGAATATTAGTTGAGATATTCGTATAGAAAAACCTATAAAAATGTTCTAGGTTCTTTGAGGTTATTCTCAGATTCCTAGGAAGGTAAGGTAACCGATTATATTAATTCTAATTAGGATTAGTACGAAATTTTTAGTAGTTAATCTAGGTAATTCCCTACTTCTATTTAAGGACCTCTTCGTAACGTGAAAAGCTTTCCTCTTTTAACTATAACTATAACTATAATTATATCTTCCTATATTTATCCTTGCTTTTTAGCCTCCTCTTCTACTCTTCTTTAAGTCTTTATTAATTGTTTTTAATTAATTCTATAATATCTTTCGTTATTACTACCGCCTATAATAAGCGTAAAGGTAACCTTATAGCCTCCTTCCCTCTTATTAGTTAATACTTGAAATATTTTAAGTATTTACTTATTAATCCTAACTCCTTATATACTATAGTACTTGGTAAGAAGAATTATAATTAGTGTAATAAGGGTTTAGAGTCCTATAAACTAGTGAGTTCTTCCCCTAAATCTAAGCTAAAGCTAATACGATTTGAGATTCCCCGTAACCTTTCGGAGGCTTACTAGGCTTAGGAAGACACCGTGATAATCTTTAAGGCTTAGCTTAAAGTAAACCCTTATAATTACTTTATATATAAAGAGTATCCTATTAATTAGATCTTCGATAACTAGATACTAGATAATAAGCTTATAGATTCTACTCGTCGCCTAGTAAAGCCTAAGGATAAAGTGACTTAGGCTTATATTCTAGTTATAAGTACTCTATAATATAATAAGAAAGGTACCTAGCTAACTCCTAGAAGGAATATAAGAATATCTACCTCTAGGGTATTAACCTTATTACTAAAATCTCTAGTGAGATTAAGTAGTAGTCTATAATAAGTGCCTTAAGTACTAAGAATATAATAATTAGCGCTATTTATGAGTTAACTATAGAGATCCGGGCTTTCCGTAAGGTCTATATAGTAGTTATAAGTCCCTTAGCTCCTCTTAACCTCCTTATCACTAATATTATTATAGTATTAATATATTC
>JAJTUS010000441.1:0-16454 GCA_021399465.1 Hyaloscypha sp. PMI_1271
TCCTCCACAAGGTACTCGGCAGCTTCCTTGTTACTACAAGGTCCTTCGAAGCAGTCTGCTAACTTTGCTCCATTTAAGGAAAAGTCCTGGTTATGTCGAAGGAAACGAGAGAGATATGCGATCCGTGTATCTCGAGAGCTAATGAATGCAGATTTGGTAGCCGAGCCGAATCCAACAGCTTGATAAAGGAGAGCATCGTGGATTATATTGATCGGTATGGTGAAGATAGCTCCAGCTTCATCTGGGGTGGTGAGTTTCAATTGCTGAAGACAAGCTAGAAATGCATCTTGGAGACCTTGCTGGCTTTTGTACCGATGATCTGATCCTTCTTTCTTACTCATAGATCTCTTCCTCGTTGTCGCATCATCATCCTGCGTTCTTCCCTTACACGAAGTGGCGTGGTCGAGGGAATCTAGATCAGGCCACAGCTCGTCAAGATATTTCATGCCCTCTTCATGCGATTCTTTGGCGAAGCAAGCCAAGATATCAGGCAACTTCTCCCAAATATGGACGCTTGGTTCTGGCTCCTGTAAGACAGGTGTCGTGGTGGTGTAGATAACATCATACTTGAATCCTTGACAATGCAACAATGTGCCCTCATTCTGGAATAGCTCACCAGAAGCATCAATATCTGAGCACGCTTGCCAACCTCCTATCGTTGACCAGAATTGTGCAGAGTTGAACGGCAAGCCAAGGTTTGGCATCCATGACGGCCAATCCTGGGAATCGCGAAAAGAGTGCCACGGGTGGAACAATATCCAGTGCAGGCTGTTATATGTTTTGATATGGTTGACTGTGAAATCTGTCGCCACCTGCTGATACGTGGTGGTGCCATAGCGAATTTGCACGCCCTGAACAAGCTTGGCTGGTAGTAGTGCAAGCAGTCCATAGACGAGATCTCTTGGGTCAGTGGCATTATTCTCAGCCGCAGTGCGAAACCAGAGGGTGTTAAAGTTCTGGAGTCTGTTTTTGTTCGTCTCTACCAAGCCACGTAACTCAGAGATATTCTTCAACCTTGCGAGACCATCCAGTAAGGTGCCCATGGGTCGGCTGTAAATCATTGATCGATGAATAGTTAGCCCGACCAATCGGCATATCCCTGGGAGCTATGGATAGGTCGTGCGTTGAGTGCGCAATGGCCATGCCGAACTTGAGTAGACCAGGTACCAGATCGTATCTTTTCATGCCGCATATCAAGATGCTGTTTTCCCTCGCCAGCGCTAGCTCCTGCATGACCCAGATCCTCCTCCAATAGCCCTTGCTCATAAGTAAGGAGAAGTAGTGAAAGAATGGAGAATCGTGGTGGGTCTGTATCCAAGAATGCAGCTCGTCGGCAGCTTCCTCGTCGCATATGCCATACCCGATCATCTCCATAGCTTGCAGAACCTCGTTTGCATGGTTATCAGCCGAGCCAAGATACGAGATTACTCGATCTGCGCCGCGATATATGCGATCCATCTTCTTGACCTGTTCACTACGCTCGTCCTCGTTCGTCTGATCGATACATAGGCCATCTATCCATACTCGAGCGCCATTGCGGATTTCTGGAATCTCCCTCAATGTCCTGAGAGCTGCGTATAGATTCTCTCCCACGTGTACTATGCGACCATCAACTATGATCTCCATTTGTTTTGGTGCTCCGTCATCCTTGAGAAGATCTTTCATGCTGAGACCACTAGCCTCTGCGAGCTTTAGAAGCATTCTCAGTTTCCCATTGTAGAGTGGCAAACGCGACTCGGACCACGTGTACGATAGAGCGTAGTAGCCTAAGCCGATATTTTCAGCGTGATCTGGATGCTGAGATAAAGGTGACCAGACTAGGTTCTGTCGCCAGTGCTCGAAGTCCATGGCATACGGCATAAGTCGTTGGTAATCGCGTGGTAGCCATGAAGCGATAGTAGTGAAGGACTCGGAGTATTCGTTGTAGAGCATTTGCAATCGCTCGGAATCGATGTGGTGGTCGGCAACGCTTAGCTTGTTAAGCTTATGCTCAGATAGTATCTCATTCCATTTCTGCTGCTGAGCTAGTCGAGCGAACAGAGCGAGCGGGTTTTGATCAGACCCGAGACCCAAACGGCTCATAGCTTCCCTCTCCATAGCGTCGTCGATCTTTGTGGCTTCCTGTCTTCGCTTCCGATCTTTTGCGATGACATCCAGAGATTCGTGCTCAACCTGGCAAACAACGATATCTGAAGCAGGTTCATGACTAGTTCGTTTGCATGAATCTTGTATAGAAGGTAGAATGCGGAGAAGCCTGATCTCGTCTGTCTTTTCATCGAGGCTACGATATTTGAACTTGTCTGATTGATGTAATGTTAGCACGTCTAATGTGCGTGCCTTCAACGTAGCCCATCGCGCATGTCTGGACGATGACGGTAACATCACGTCTAAGTCGTACCACGAAGCTATTACGAGCCAGAGCAAGCGTGATTCTGGCTGAGCAATTTTGAGCCGAGTTTGAGCCGAGTAAGATTTTGCTGATGTATTGACTAGCTCTACTCATATCATCGTCGCCGGCTGGTGATGTGGAAGGAGACGGGGGAACGCTCTTCTCGGCCCAAACACCAGCGTGCTGTTCTTGGTTTGCCGAATCTCGATTGTGGTGAGCGATTTTTGACGCATCATGCCTCTTTCGACTCTAGCTTGGTGTTCCACAGCCACAAAGACTTCAGCCACAGATCCATAGGTCACGTGCTTACCCTCCAAAGTTTACGGGGAATTCTGTAACTTGAGTGGCCGGTAATCGAAGAAGTACTGACCGGCGTGGTGACAAAGCATGATATAAAGCGCGTTTGCCGCTATAAGGCTGAAGAGAATCTATAATCATCGTAATCGGCTTTAGACATCGATATGTAATTATTTAGAAAGATAGAGAAGGGAAAGAAGCTCTATGATTTGTGTTTTCAGGTAGGTATCTTATCGCTAGTACTAAAATAGAGGCTCTCTAGATCGATAACGGCAGCGATAATATAATTTTATTCTAGATACAAATGGGTTAGTCCACTTCAAAAAAGGCAGGACCTCTTACGAAAATAGAACTATTTAGAAAAAATAAACTTAGGAAGGATTTTCAGCTTATTATTTCTATTATACCTTTAGTTTATCTCGTGACATAGTGCGTCCCGTAATATAGGGATATATGTTATAATTTTTTATAAAGATTATTCACGTTATTTCTAAAGAGAAGAATAGATATAGTCTCTTAACTAAAGTAATATCTGATTTTCATTTATTAATATTATGTATTTAGCTTTATAATTACTCTATAATTATCTTATTACTCTAGATACCTGTGTTTTATTAAGTCTTAAAGTTAGGCGCGGAAGTAACTAGATATCTATACCCTTTCTCGCTATTGAAACTTTATAGAATAATTATATAAGTAGTAGCTCGCTATTTATTTGTGGCCCCGGACTAGTTACAAGCGTTATTACTAAACGTGATTAGCTCTCTCTAGACTTTACTTACTTTAAGAGTATTATTTAGTGTATTAATAAACAAGTTATAGTTAGGTGAATAAGTATAGGGAATTAGGATAAACTACTTATTAAATCCACTATAATTACTTATTTAGAGGATATCGGGGTTAGTTCCTCTAACGACCCCGAAATCTAGGATAAGTATCTCATTAACCTCTCTATAGTATAGATAAGTATTTATAGAGATTAGAAGAGCGAAGACTACAATAAGATTCATAGTTATAACTCGAGTTATTAGTCGTGTATAGGAGTAGCCTGAATTGAAATAATATAAAGGAGATACTAGGTGAGGTATTACTAAAAGTAAACCCAGATACTTTATATTATTAATATATTTATTTTTATCTAGTATATTTCTATTTTCAATAATACTATACTCTATAAATAGTAGTATCCTTAAATAGCTCCCTCTAAGTAAACTAAATCTAGTACTAGAGGAACTGTTTTCTCCTCCTAATACCCCTGTATCTAAATATAACACTAATAGGTTATATTTATGTTATCTAATTAAGTTATTATAATATTAGATATTTCCTCTAAGTAACCTTTTCTTTAGTTTATTAACTTATAATAAAATAGCTAGTGCTTTATAAGCTCAAGTCAATACTACTACTTGTACTATACGAGAAACTATAAATAATCTACTAGAATAAAAGGAATGTCTAGATTTATTCGAAAACAGAACTAATAGACTATCTATAACTTCTCATAGCTCTTGTAATAGGGTTAATAAAGCACGTAAGCGCGTGTAGTAGAAGGATATTAAGGGATATATATACTTAATTAGTAGTGTTATTATTTTAATACTTGTAATTATTATTCTACTTATTATAGCTTTAATATTGTAATATTACAACTATTAGTAGTAGAAAAAAAGGGCTGGACTAGAAGGAGTAAAAGAGTAGTATTTATGAATTAAGTAAAGAAGCTAAAGAGAAATTTCATAGTAACTTTTAATATATTTTTAGAAATAATAACCGAGTATATTAGACAAAAAAGCTCGAAAGAAGTAATAATATATATGATTCAAAATCGTAAATATAGAATAGCCTCAAATATTCTTTACTAAAGTTAATTCCCTATATAATTTCTCTATTACGCTTTGAAAGCTAACTTTAGCTATAGCGATTTTCAAATCGGTCTACTCTAACTTCTTGTTAAGGCTAGCTCCCTCTAGTATTAATCTGCTATATATTGAGTTATTAGATCTATTAGTATATATATTACTTATAGTACTAGAATACTCTAGACTAATATCTTAAATATTCTTATTATTAGGTTTATAGTTTCGAATCGTGATATTATTATAGTGAAAACCGAATTATGTGAAAACCTAAAACTTCCTTTTTAGGTAAGTGACTAGTATAAGGAGAAAAGAAGCTATATCCTCGACTTTATTTATATTAAATGTATTACGACAGACGATTTGAGACGTGATAAAAAATATTTTAACTCTTATATATATATATGTTAGACTTTAATCCAGAATTTTAAAGAGAGCTTATATATTAAATTAACTATTATTAAGCCGAATTGTGGTATCTACTTTCTTAAAACTAGAAGAGAATTGAATCTCTCCCTTTTTTACTAGAAATCGTATACTAAACTCTTATTAATACTTCTATATTCCTATTATTCGAATTTTATAACTTAACGTGGAATGAAAGTAAGCTAAGTTTCTGCACCCCTTGTTCTGCACCCTTGTCTCTGCACCCTTGTCTCTGTACCCTTGCCCCCGATCGCTGCCCCCGATCTGCCGCCGATCTGCCGCTGAGCATTCGCTTACAAGCAGTGGTTTAGTGAGTTTTCATGAACCTTTAGGAGAGGCGTACGGGCTAAGGGAACCCTGGCATTAGCTCAACGGATAACTGTATATGTATAGGAACTAACTTGACAGAAAACTTCTCTTTAGATGATTTTTTTAAATAAGAAAGTAGCGGTAATAAAGAGAAATACGAAATAGAGAACCCCTATGAGACCCCGTAATAATATACGAAAATTCCCTTCTCACTTAAAGTTGTTCTAAAGCTAGTATCTCTCTCGATGTCTTCTAAATAAATAATCTATATTACTTTATATAAAGCTAATACTACTTAATTTGGCTTCTGCCTAAAATACCTTTAAGCTTTCTATCGTGTCTATTCTTAGCTATTCTATTCTAAAATCCAGGATAGCCTCTTGAAATATTTTACCCCTTAGTATAAAGTAAGTACCTAGGTAGTATATTATTAAACGATTCTTATACCTCCCTATAAACTTTAATATGTGATCTTCGAGTATAACTAGATTAAGATCCCTAATAAAATATAAAACAGGTATTTGAATTCGTGGATAGTAGAGAGATTTATACCGAGGGTGAGATAATTTAAAGCTACTAAAGTAAATAGTAAAATGAAATAGTAGTAGAAGTAGTTATATACTATATTAGTCTTTATTACTCGTGTTTACGCTTTTGGATCTATACTATTAAGATATAGAAAGAATATATATTTGAATTAATCTAGAAGTTTTATATAAGCTCGGGAGATACTCGATGTTCTATAAGAGATACTAGAGTATAGGCTATAGTTATACTAGTAGAGAATCTAATAATTCCTATAAAGGGACTTGTTGTCTGGATTACTTTAAGTATATAACGGATCGTTTGTCTATAACCTTGTATTACTTCTGTTATATAATCTCTAAATCCCTATCAATAGTGTCCCTTGTCGCCTCTCGCTCAAAGCGGTATTATCATATAGCACCTGGCCATATCCGGTGTGCTTCAAAACCTACATCCGAGACGATGGCAAGCTTGAGGAGAGATCCCTAGGATAAGAGTATATTTCCTAGCTTCAGCAGTAGCTTATCGGGTTGCTTCGTCACGTATGCAGGATTTCCGGTCGTGCGGACGGTCTCAGGAGCTACTTGCCCCGATGGCAGATCTGGGAGCCTTTATGAACTTATGGATATTCACCAAACACGTCCTTTTCCAGCTTATTCATTTCCTACGTGCGTATTGCAATCAAACACTGATATTTTCATGGACTTGAGATCTACGAGCTGAGGCTGGCTTGTGGCTTAATGACTATGCAATCATTGGATAGAAATCTCGCCTCTTGGATTCAGCTGATCTTCACGACACCACTTACTCCCAGCCTCATCTTTCATTTCCCCCACATGCGGATTACTTGACCAACTTAGCACCTTGTCGAGCTTGGCTCCTCACCATGGAATATCAACCGCTTGATATCGAGGCAAATGAGATCAGAGTTCTAGAACTGGTACCATCCACGGCTCTACCCGAGCCGTACCGCAGACTTATCCGTTGCCGCCTGATCAACGTCTCTCTCAATGCACATACCCCAGAATATGCACATTTCCTCCAACAGCTAGCTCAAGGCATCCCAGCAGCTGACACTGACATCGTCAAAGCAACCCTAGCCTCCGACAAGCCGGAGCAGCAAAGAAACATAACCTTCACCTGGGGCGAGTATTTCGCGCTGTCTTACACCTGGGGCGATCCCAGCATCACCAGACCAATCATCGTGAACGGGCACGTCGTCGAGGTAACTGAGAATCTCGAGAAAGCACTCCGGGTATTGAGAGATAGACCGGAGTTCAAGTCGGGGGTGAAGCTATGGGTCGACGCTCTGTGTATCAATCAGAAGGATGTCGCTGAGCGTAATCGCGAGGTGAAGCGCATGCGTGACATCTACGCTCTTGCGGCAAATATCGTCATCTGGCTAGGGGACGGACAGGACTGGTTGGGCGACAGGAAGGAGGATGGACAAGCGGCTATCGAATGCATCTCACGGCTCCATGCGGACTTTAGTCAGGAGCAGGAGACCCGGGAGAGAGAAGTCGCGGTGTTTGTACGGGCGTTGAACGCTAAGCCTGATTTGCTAGGTGTTGGCATCTGGGCTACTTTATACAGTTTTCTTGATCGGCCGTATTGGAATCGCTGTTGGATTCTGCAGGAACTGACGTTTACGCAGCTGGGAACGGCGGTGCTGTGTGGAGAGAGTGCAACGACGTGGTGGGAGGTGCTTTCGGTGGCCATGCTGCTGGAGATGTTTCCGAAGCCCGAGCTGGGAAGTGTGATTCATAAGGACTTGGAGCGGGTTGGTGTCGAACACGGAAGACTAAATGTCAGCTGGAGTATCAGGAGATTGCTGGGCCTGCTAAAGCTCTCTGCTTTCAAAGATGAGAATTCAGATCGTCCAGGAATTGAGGAGCTGCTGGAGTTGGCGCGGCACGCGGGTGCTACTGATCCTAGAGACAAAATATACTCGCTGCTTGGCATGATGGACTCGCGTCTCGCTGATGCGGTCGAGGTCGACTATCAGCTTCCTGTGCTGCAAGTGTTTGAGGATTTCGCGAAACTGTTACTGAACGATAGCAACAGCTTGGAGTTTTTACGCCAGGGAAACGGCGCAAATCGTGACGGTTGGCCATCGTGGGTTCCTGATTTCACACGCGTTATTCAGCAGAATCAGATGGAAAGTGTGAGTAATGGATACAGAGCAAGTGGGGACTACCGTCCTATATTCTCATTCCCGGACAATCATATCATGACTTGTCAAGGCGTTTTCGTTGACATGGTTGATGGTATCGGATGTAAGATCTGGGACGAAGACGGATGTGTTGACACAAAAGGCGGCAGATGGGTTGAGGAAGATGGCGATGTTCTAGAGCAGTGCAAGAATGGCACCAGCACCAAGAGCGCGTACGGGACTCCAGAGGATAACAGAGACGCGCTCTGGCGCACACTCGTAGGCGACCGAGCCCAAGACGGTGGGCATGTACCACAAGAGTACAGCACGCTATTAGAGCTGCCTTGGTGGGACAGCAAATCTTTGACAGATGAACTAATACTGGCAATGATGGACAACGGGTGGGAAGACATGAAACTTTTCACCAAAGCGAATGCTGATTTCCAGATGTTGCGCTCTCAGAACCGTGACTTTCGTTTGTGGGGTCAGCGATTTCAAGACTATTTCCCTGCCGGAACCGGTACGCCGTCATGCAGGCATTTTGGTGCTTTGATTAGTGCTGTAGGCAGAGTCTGGTCTATGATGTATGGGAGACGACTCGTGACTACTGTTGATGGCCGCTTTGGCTGGGTCCCAGGAGAGACTATGCAGGGTGACCACATCTGTGTCTTATTAGGCTGCAGCACACCTCTTATTATGAGGAGATGTGGTGAGAATTATAGGGTTGTTGGGGAGTGTTATGTCCATGGAATCATGAATGGTGAGGCAGTTGGTGACCTGAATGCTGATGAAGCGCAATCCTTCGTTTTATGTTAGCTCTTGACTGTTTCAAAGCTTTCGAGAGGCTTATTTGTCTGCTTGGAAATAGCCTGAGATTCTCAGACGTTTGTTGCGAGATTTTTGATCTCTGAATTAGTAGATAGGTGCTTGTGTGATATCGTGGGAGGCCGTTGTTCCCATATCGTCTTGATTAGATTTGATAAATCGAATTTACTTACTTAAATACCAGATAATGTTCATCTCAAAGGGATGTGGCAGGCAAGCATGATATCCTCCCCTTTTTTCTATAACAGTAAAGTCGAGTTATTAGTTGAACTACAACCACGATCTCGATAACTTCATGATTCAAGAACGAGAATCATGCATTGATTTACCGCGGAGAAAATCTACTTTCTGAAGGTGAAAACATAACTTTGAAAACAAGGTGCAGTTTTAATAGCTTAGTGTTTATATGCAAGGATATGAAGTAAGTGATATAATTAAGGGCACGGTCGTGATTGTATTATTAGTTTCAAGAGAAAGAGAAAAGTTCTAAGCTATGATATTTCTATTTATAGGTATAGTGTTATTGTGATAATACTAGGGTTATGTGATTTGTGGTTAATAAAGTTTACTCGCCCTATACGAGTATATTAGTAATAAGTAAAAGGTCACGAATAGGTAATTAATCACGGGGAGATTTTGCTTTATTTAACTTAGCGTGATTCAAATTACGCCTAGGTTACAGAATAGAGAACACGGTAGCTTTAGTAAGTAATATAACGCAGCTTAGCTATAAGCTTAGAATAAATTACATAAGTAAGTTTAGAAAATAGATATTACCTATATACTAAGACTACTCATATTTTAGCTAAGTATAACTTTTAGTACACTAATCTAAAACTAGTTAATTACTTTATTAGAAGTACTACTTCATATAGCGAGTTTATATAAATCTATATACTATTATAGCTATAAAGCTTAAAGTATATTTCTAATATAGTATTAGATATATTAAACTCGAGTAGTATCCTTTTATAAATAATAGGAATAAAGAAAGGTGTGAGGCGTATAATAGTAGGGTAATATACAAGTAGTTAAGGTAAGTAAACTTGAGAGTAACGCTTATAAGTATAACTAATTCCAAGAAGTTTGTGATGTGTAGCGGGTTACACGTGACATTGGCTCATGTGATATACCTCGGCTCTCGGGCAGCATGGTCGGCGATCAGGAGGATTGACGATCCCATTACATCACAGGAATACCACTGATTGGTAGGCTAGCTAGTGCTTATCAATTGCTAGATTGTACGTACGTCATTCTGGGCTCCTATTTACAGGAGCCCTCCCTGGACCTCTGAGGAGGGACAGAGATTAGTTCTGTACTGAATTTGACACTGGTGATTTTTAACACCACAACTCTGATTCTACCCATTGCCTTATTACCTACCAACAACCACCTCACAAAGTTACTCCTATTATATAAACTAATCTATACCCTTTCTTAAAGCTTAGTTCATATTCCTATATACTCCCTAGCGCCCGAATAGAGGAGCGCTAATCTTTTACTTAATTAGGAAGTATAATCCAGCGCTCTAATACTCTATATAAACCTTAACTGGACTAGGAAACCACATACGGGACACTAGGTGCCCGCTCGCTCCGTCACGTACGCGCCTCATGTTTTAGCCCCTTATAATATCCCTCCCTCTAAGCCCTTGTCCCTAAGAAGCCTTAGTATTCTATAAATAGCCTCGTTTCAATATCCCAAATATCTATACCCTATTATATAACCTGAGACCCTAATAATAACCCGGTATTAAAGTCTTAAAGGCCTTTTATTTATACTATAGAATCTATTTAACTAGGTAGAGCTTATGAGCCTATACCCTATAAGTCTGTGGATTATAGGCCTTAAGCGAGCGCACACAATCATCCAAAAACACACCTAAAATGGACTCCCTAACTACCCCTCTTATACTTAATCACGTCTATAGCGAAGAGATCTATATAAAAGATAAATAAGCTATATACTAGCTATATAAGTAAGCTAGGTTTATATCCTCTCACCTATTAGTCCTCTATAATATAAGCGAATCGATAATAAATCGAGTCCTTCGCTATAATTAAACTACTCGCGATCGACTTACCTATACTAGTAGACCTCATTTACTTAACGACACGTAAGTTAATTAGATAATTAAGTAGCTTAGCGAGACGTATAGGTAAAGGACCTTAAATTAGATAAAGGTACACGATAAATTAAAGCTTAAATATACTATTAAGACCTTAGAAGTCCGGCTCAAGTAGCGGGGTTATTTCAGATATATTATATACCAAAAACCTTACCTTACTCCCGACTAAGTCTATACGCGATTCCTTTAAGCGATTATACATATATTCTAGTATTTGGAGTAGAGAAAGGTTCTCTGGTCGGATAAGGTCACATTTTTGATTAGTAGAAGGATAGGAAAGGAGAGAGTAACGAGGAAGAGAGGGGAGAGGACTTGTCTTACTTATATCTAATACTAGTTTCACCGTGGGTATACGACACTAGTTAATATATAAGGTATAATTAGATATAGCTATAAGAGTCCTCTATTATTTCTCTAGGGTTCTAGTAAGTCAGGAGCCTTTACTTAAGCTAATTATTTAGCCTAAGTCCTTGAACCGCACCTTTAAGGTTTTATAGACGACTTTGCGACTATTACCCACGAGCTTAACCCCGTAGTAGAGCCTCTATTTATAGAGGATAAGAACTCTACTCACGGCTATAAATCTATACGGAATTACTATACGAGATAGAGGATAGCTCATAGTATTATCCTTATACCTCACCCGTTAACCTCTCCTAATATGAACCTAATTAAGAAGTGTTAGAGGTAGATAAAGCAGAGGTTATATCGCCGGGAGTACTAACTAATGAACGAGGAAGAGATATAAGCTATAGTGAGAGAGGAGTAAGACGCAATTCTATAGGAATAGATTAATAATTTAATAGATAAGTAGGAGTATTAGGTTCATGTACTTATAGAGTGATTTGGGTGAGCTACTCTTAATTAAATACTATAATTATATAAAATAGTAATAGTTATACGCTCGCTTAAAGCCTGTAATCCATAGACTTATAGGGTATAGGCTTATTAGCTATAACCCTAGTATAACTCGAGGTTCTAATAGTAACTCCGTATTAAAGTCCTAAAGGCCTTTATATAGTTATAAGATCTATTTAGCTAAGTAGAGCCTAGATATAACCCTAATATAACCCGAGGTCCTAATAGTAACCCTATATTAAAGTCCTAAAAGCCTTTATCTAGTTATAAGATCTATTTAGCTAAGTAGAGCCTAGCTATAACTCTAATATAACTCGAGGTCCTAATAGTAACCCTGTATTAAAGTCCTAAAGGCCTTTATCTAGATTATAGGATCTATTCCGCTAAGTAGAGCTTAGCTATCCCCTTAATATAACCCGAAGCCCTAGTAATAACCTTATATTAAAGTCCTAAAAGCCTTTATCTCTAAGTTAAACCTAATTATTCTCGTATCTCCCTTTATAACTCTCTTTTATAAAAGTAGTAGTACTATAGTAAGTATAAGTATTCTAAAGTTATTCTAATCTTTTAATTATTCCGAGAATCTTATCTCTATATCTATTTATAACTTAGATATAGTTCTATTATTATTCTAGTTTAGAAAAGGTTATCTAATCTTCTAATTTATTTATAAATCCTATCTTAAGCCTTTATTTATAACTTAGTTATTATTCTATTACTCTTTAAGCTTAAAGAAGTTTATCTAATCTTCTAGTTTATTTATAAATCCCTTCTTTTATAAATTCTAGAAATTCTTAGACCTAAATCTATAATTACTATTTAGAGAGAAAAAGTATAAAAAGACTCTCTTTTCCTATAAACTAACTTTCTTTTTCTTTCCTTATCTATATATTTATATATATCTCCTTTTATAACTTCTTTTCTAAGCCTTCTTTAACCCTTCTTTAAGACTTCTTTACCTTCTTTACTTATATTCTTAATTAAGATAAATAATCCCTAGTATTAATAGATTACTAGCTATTTAATAAATACGCTTATAGCTATACTTTACCCTTATTACCTTTAAAACACTAAGAATATAGCTAAACTTCTAGATATTAAATATATTAAAGTAAATAACTATATAATATATAAATAGTATTAATTTATAAATAAGAAATATAATCTTATAAGTTCTAGTTCCTATTCCTATTCCTAATTCTAATAATATCCTAGATTCCCTAAGCTACTATACTATACCTAAATTGCTTTCTCTAAACTACTAATAAGTTCTAGAAGTTTACCTTAACTTATCTAGATTTCGCTTAATACTAGGCTACTCTAATATCCTACTAGAGTACTTATACGTTCTATATTAAGGTAATAATTCGGGCTATATAAATTCCTATTATAATTTAAGGTATAAGATAAGTACTCCTTATTAGTATATTAAAGATATAGAATACTCTTAATAGTATAACTAATATTCTTTAGTACTAAGTAAGTCTCCTTCTCTCTTATTCTTTATTAAATACTAACTACTTTCTAGAATAATTTACTTACTCTTTACTATAATAAAGATAATAATAATAAAGATAATTAGAGAAGTAGAGGAAATACTAGAAGTCTAGCGAGAAATACTAGAGTAAGACTAATATAAATAAGAGGTACTAATAAGGTATAAATACTAGGTTTTTAGTATATTCTCATATAGATCTTATATAGTTTTTCTAAAAAAGCTTCCTTAATAAAAGTATTTATTTCCTATATCTTCTTTTACTTACTAATATAATAATATTATTTAACTATAAGTAATCTTATAGCTTTTAAGTAGTATTTCCTAGATTCTTTAATAACTCTTAAGTATTATCTACTAAAGAGTAGTCTTTCTAATATATGAGGTATTCCCTCCCTTTCTTACCTTCTTTATAAGCTATAACTAAATCTACTTCAAATTCTTCTTATCCTTTAACTTCTACTAGTTTAAGCTCTTTTATAATACTAGCTCATAAGAACTATAGCTCTAATAAAGAGATATAGAAAACATTATAGATCTAATATAATAAGAGTAGCTTCAAGTAATATACTTAGTTACCTAAGGCTTCTAGGACTTTAAAGAAGCTAAGGTATTTATCTATAAGCTTTATACTTAGTTAGAGGTATTAAATATTCTTTATATAGAGTATTACTTTCTCTCGGACTTAGAACTTCTTATTAATATACTTATTATTATAGTGTTTTTTTCTATATATTAACTACTTCTTACTATTACTTCTCTATTACCTCTTATTTCACTTTAATTCTTTATATTCTCTTATATACTACTAGTACTCTCCTTTCTAGAATATTATCCTTAATATAAAGTTTAATATTAGAGTAGAATCTATATAATATATAAAATAGGGAGATTCCTATTATAGAATATTTAGAGTTATTATATATGAACTCTATAAGAGCTAGCTTTACTACCTAGTTATCCTACTAGTAACTAGTATAATATCACAAGTATTATTCTAAAGTATAGTTAAGGTTTTCTATTTATCTATTAGTTTAAGAGTAAAATACTATACTTAACTATTACTATACCTTTAAGTAAAAGTAAAAGCTAGACTAGAAGTTACTAGTAAAGATAAATCCTTTATCTAAAGTTATACCTACTAGTATACCGAAGTCCTTAATAATATAATATACGAAAAGCTCTACTAATTCTATAGTAGAAATATCCTTAGTTATAGGAATATATTATATTATCTTTATATACTTATTAATAATAATAAGTATAGAATTATATACTTTCCTATAAAACTTAGAAGGAAGTAACTCTATAATGAAATCTATAGTAATTTCTTACTAAGGTTTAGAGGGAAAGGAGAATAAACTAAGTATACTATATAGTAAATACCTCTTAACCTTAGTTTATTAATAAATAAGATAAGTTTTAATATATTTTCTTATATCTTTCTTTATACTTTATTAAAAGTACTTTCTCTAGAGGATCTCTAGTATCTTACTAGTACTAAAGTACCCCCTTATAAGGTTATTATAATTTATTTATAGTAACTCCTCTTTAAGAAAAAGCTTATCTAGTATATAGATAATACTCTAATACCTTAATAACCCAAATATATTAAGTTCCTAAGTCTTAATAGCTCTAGTAGAAGTTCCCTTAAAAAACTAATTATACTATAGTAGGGATCTAGTAGATACGGGACAGGTTAGGTGTTTACACGTGATTCCTTAGCTTCTCGCTCCCTTTAGTATTTAGCCTTTCACCTTTTCAATAAAGGAGACCTTAAGTAACTCAATCCACACTTCACCTATACAATGCCTCCTTAATTCGTGCGTGCGCTTGTTCGATTTATTATTATGTGTTATGTTCCCACGATCCCCTCTTTATTATTGAGCGACATAGGGAGATTAGTCACTTATTATACTCTTTCTCTTAGTATAACGATTCCTATATCCCTCGATTCGTAGTCAAGTCATCTGTTCGTTCTATACCCTCTCTTTGATTCCCTCGCAGCTTCTTCGATTACGCACGAGCTTTGTAGGAATCGCAAAGACCCTGAAAATGGGTGTCTCTCGCCAAGCAAGCCACCCAATTTCCTCAATTCAGCCCCAAGCAAGCGATACTATAGTAGATCCGGCAGTGCAATAGAGACTAGTTCAGGAGCGAGCGAATTAGACGCTTTCTGAGCTACTCTTGCTCGTGCTTGAGGCTCTGTTTCTAGTTCTCTTCGTGGTACGCTCGATTATCTAGTTCCTGAGAAGTGTGGTTAGAGATCAGGTGGTTTTCTCTGTGAGCTAGGTGTAGGGAGAACCTACTCCTTTACCACTTACTCCTTCGCCACTAGCTCCTCCGGTATCGAAAGCCGTATACCCTCAAGTCCTTTTAGTTAATACTCTTAGCTAAGAGCCTTCGTAATCGCAATCGCTCCCTCCTTCGCAATTACTACCTCCTTCGCTAAGCTCTCAGCTAGACGAGATCATTTCTTTGACGTATCGCGAGCTCCTAGAAGCCCTGAGCTTACCAGAAGACGTCAGTTCCTTAGATATTCTAGCCAAGCTTGGTTTACTACTAGATGACACTTCACTAGAGCCTTCGCCTTCGCCTTCGCCTTCGCCTCCCTTATCTCCTTTGGTTCCCTCTCCTCCGCTATACGTACCTCCGTAACTACGTCGAACATCCTCTCCTATAGCAAGCTCTACTCCTCTACACGTGCCTTATTAATCTGCTCTATCCGCTCTACCCGCTCCGCTAGCAAGCTCTCTTAGTCCTCTATTTATCTCGTACGTCAAGGTAGAGAAGGGCTGTTTCTATTATTATAATAAGCACCCCTCTAGCCTTTGGTATATATATAAGAATTACTATCCCTAGTTTTACTACTACCTCGCTATAAGCACCTATTACTTAAACGATTATAGTGAACTATGTCTTAGGCTAAAGCGTATAACACTAGCTTAGCCCTTACCTTTCTAGAGCTCTACTATGAATTAAGGGGAGTAAGTGAAGCGTTATATGGACAGTATAGAATAGGACAAAGTAGTAGAATAGAGGTCTTAGAATCTAGTAGTATTTCGCTCTAGAAATATCTCAGTGGATCACGTGCACTCTCACTAGCTTACTACCTACGGTTCGTAGACGTACGGTAGCTAGCTAGTGGGTTACTTATATATAGCTTGGTTTAGTATATTTTAGTCTTAGTTTAT
>JAJTUS010000442.1:0-16270 GCA_021399465.1 Hyaloscypha sp. PMI_1271
GCGCCCTCGGTATGGATTTCGAAACACTCAACGAGAGGGCGGGCAGCATGACGTATGAGGAGGCAGTGATACAGGCGGGACGGGCTATAACATGCTTGATGACCGTATTGGACGAGAGGAGGGAGCGTTCGAACCTTACGAACGCCCCCGGATAGTCCATTCCCCCCCCGGGAGTATCTATAATGCCCTCTGCATTACGAGTTTCTAGTTCTGCATACTTCCATCCACTCTTATTTCCACATGTGAGTTGACTCGTTTCTGTTCTGTGCCTCATAATCCGTTCCCATTACTCGAAGGAAAGGATAAGGGGTCGTGCTTCAGAGTATATTAGATTCTCTCGATCCCACTTCTCTGATTACTTCTATAGATAACACTCCTCACATCTATACCAACATCATTCTATACCCTCTTTTACACCTAACCAACCGTCTTCGATCACGTTGCAATGTCGGCAAGGCGACAAACAAAGGGTCGGCAGGTACATAGTACTAGTGGAGCCCCCGAAGGTACCGAATCTGCTTTGTGGCCCTTTTACTTACCTAATGACATGGCCTATAGGAACGACGATTACCGCGAACAAGAGCTCGACAAAGCACCACAGTGCGGATGATCCTGGCCGCGGCCCTTCGACAAAGAAAGCTAAGGTGCTTGACAAGTCCCCTGATACGCTCAACGACGTCTTGGAGCCAAATCATACTGTTTCCTTCAGTACTGAAGAAGGCGACCCACCCGCTACAGCAAGTGGGGAGGATTCTGCCCCGAAGGATGATGATTCTGCCCCGAAGGATGATGTCTCGACCTCGCGAATCGATGATTCCGCCCCGAACGTCAGTGTTTCTACCACTGGAAACGATGATTCTGGCACGAAGGGTTGTGATTCTAGCATAGGAGCTAATGATTCCGCCACAAAGGACAATGTTGGCCCAACGACTGATGCCGACCCTCTTACGGCCTCAGAACCCCCCGTTGGTATCCGCTACTTCGAGAATTGCCTATCGTGGATAGTGGACCTCGACTACGACAGCTTCCGATTCATCGGGAAGGGTCGACCCAAGCTCATGGAACATTACACTAACCCCGAGGGGCGAGAAGTTAAGCAGGACGCCAAGCTCTTGATCCAAGGTTATCTTGACACCTCGGGTTTCTACTCTCTTGAGGAGACGAATCGTTACGAGGACAACCCTAAGGCGAAAGCACACTATGGGTGCAGGCTCTATCTCATGGATAAAGATGCTGCCGCAGTGCGTCGACTCTACGAGACTGGACCAATGGCTGAGGACATGAAGGGCTCCATATCCCTCAAGCAAGATGTGGGGACTCTTGCCCGAGTCAGTACGAGACCGAACTGGGACGTTCAAACAGATGGCTTTCCTTTCCTTTACGAAGGGTCTCTGTATGCGGGAGGGCTCGCGGGCCCACCGTTGATGCCAAACGAGTTCCACACTGGAGATCTGGTTGTTGCGGAGTTTACTATACAAGGATATAGTTTCAATGGGAGGGAAGGGTATACTTTGGGCCTCTGTAGTTTGTACAAGATTGAGTCGGGTTCTGGGGTATTGCCGGTAGACGTAACGGATGGCCCAAGTCAAGACACCTTGTTTGCGGCAGAGACTCCCCGCCGTATGAGGGCCCCGCGACCCGTGTTTTAACCTCTCTCACTGTATTGTATTTTTATCGTCTTTTATAGCCTCTCCGCTTTTCCTGCTTGCTTTTATGTTATGTTTAGGGTCTCAATATATGTACCAATGCACTGGATACAAGCGTCGCACCATCCCACCCTGTGGGGAAAGAGACCTGACTATCGGGTTAGATCAACGTTTATTGCAGTAGACCTAAGCCGGCTATGTACAAGAGTTGGGTGAAAACGCCATGTTCTAAAGAGGTCAAGTGAAATCATAGACTACCCCAAGTTATCATGGACTCATGTATCGAGATTCTAATCGGAATCGGGAGGACCAAAGAACTTCAGAAGATCAGACTTGTCCATCCCCATGCCCTGCAACCAATCATGAACCTCCTGCACCGTCACTACAGAAACTTCCACGACACCTGTCCGCTCCATCCAAAACTTGACGTTCGAGAGCAAGCCTTCTGGTTTCTTTAGGAGAAAGCTCTTCAAGCCCCAAATATAGTCGAACTTGGACTCACTCACGACTTTCACGGGTGGCACGAAGAGATTGAAAATGTTTTCGAAGCCACGTAGAGGGACCTTCCATTGAATCGCAACACGAAGAGCATACAGTGTCTTGAGATCCATGTAAATTCTGCTCTTTTGAGGATGGAAGCGGAGATCGAAGTTGCCCGGTTCTCCGATACTCAGAACGCCTGGGTAGCGCGCCTTTAGATTGTAATATGATTGCATAGGGGCGCCGGGTTCAACGTGAGGCGCTTGGTACGGACCAGCTGGGGAACTGAGATGGAAAGCTGGCTCGTTGGTGTCCGAATTGATGCTCATGTCCAGCTCTATGTGAAATATCTCGATCTTGACGCCTTGTTAGTCAAGCAGTATTGGTCATAATACAGTTATGGGAATCTTACATCTTGTCTTCCGGGTTGCCCCGCCAACACAAGTGCTTTGGATGGTCCTGGCAATCCTTCCTTCGAACCACCCGCACCACCATTATCCTTGGCCAGTTGTGCTTGTTTGTCGTCAGAGATATGAGGAGAGGTCGAAGACGCCATCTTTCTTGAAAGCGGTCGGCGATAATGATTATAGTGGTGATTCGGAATATCAAGTGTTTGCTCTTATGACTAACGTAGCAAGCCAATCACGTCAGATGTGAAGCAGGCGTACGTCGAAGCTTGATGGCAGACGATCTATGCGATCGCGATTCTTGACGATTGAGTATTAGCGTAACAGGATGACTAGGTGCATATTGGCATCTACTCCGTGTCAAGTAAGGGGGGACTTACGAGAGAGATTATGGAGTCGTGTGGTGGGTTCGAGATATCTGGAGATTACAGAGTCTTAAAACTGTCGAATATTAAGCGCGTCCAAGCCGATAATGGCTCATTCACCTTCAGAACACGTCATATTTAATTGAGCACTCAGGATTCACCAATTTCGAAGCCTTCCCTAGGTAATAATCCTCGGATATTTACCGAGATGCCCGCCTCAGATGCCTGCTCCAGATGCCCACCTCAGATATTTATCGAGATGCCCGCCTCAGATGCCTACTTCAGATGCCCACCTCAGATGCCTTCTCCAGATGCCCACGTCAGATATTTATCGAGATGCCCGCCTCAGATGCCTGCTCCAGATGCCCACCTCAGATATTTATCGAGATGCCCGCCTCAGATGCCTACTTCAGATGCCGCCTCAGATATTTATCGAGATGCCCAACTCAGATGCCTACTTCAGATGTCCGTCTCAGACGCCTACTCTAGATACAACCCTTGATGCAAGTACGTATCCTTCCGCCCTCTCACCTTTACCAGAGACTAGATCGTCTCGATCTTGTCCAGAGATTCCGAACCCTCATTGCAAGTACGCATCCTTCCACTACTCAGCTCTGTCACACCTGGCAGTCTTGTGCTCTGGCTACCTTTCATCTACTTCGAAACTGGTAAAAGAGATCCCAATATGCCTGAAGAGAATTCTCCATCGGAACGTAATGTAACGACTGGTCCACCAACGACCTCGTCCCCCACCAGTGTTACAGCAACTGGTCTGCTCTATTCAACCGTTCGTTTTACCTCCGAGCTGATAATGTCCTAGGTAATAGTACAGCTATCAGCCCTCAAGCTGGCGTTGGTCCACAGTCTGGGCAACCTCCCCTTACCGGCTACCCTCTCGCAAATAGCAATCCTTCAGAGACTATTGATCAAAGTAGCACTTCACCGAGTAAGATAATCATAGAGGATAAAATTTCTCTAATACCCTACTAACTATTCTTGTAGTATCTTCCAATCCTCTGCAAGCACAGCAATTAAGCCATCTCGCAAGGCAAACGAAACTGTACGATAATGTCGACGACGCATTCCAATTATTCAACGAGTTTGCCTTTCGTGGTAGACATGACACGAATCTACGTCACGCCTCCGAGACAAGCAGTGCAGGCAGAGCCTTCCGTCGAGCGGTTCTCAATTATGGCCGGCGCTACGATTTCCTGTTCCTAGAGCTGGATTTCTCAGCAGTCGAAGTAACATTTATCTTCACAGCAGGAAAATATGGACCAGATGCTCGGCAATACCTCGAGAAGATCCACCAAGCCGTACACGCTTATCTTGGTCATGTTGACTCTCACGAACTGGAAGCTCTTGCATTGAACACGCAGCAATTAGAGGCTCATATGGAACGGGTACTGATTAGTTCTACATTCGACATCTGAGCTTTGAGAGTCGAGAGAGATTTGGCGGGGCGGGTGGGGGGAAAACAGATCCACATATGCGTTGTTTTAGAAATGGAAGACTTCTGAGTTCCCTTTGAGCAATAATTTATGGTCAATACATTGAGAAACCCGTCTTAATTCTCTTGGGTAGGCTTTGAGTAGACCCTTTATAGGCCACTAGCACCCCTACACGGGCGAGTTCCTCTTGGGACGGACGAATACTGAAGTGTGTGCTTTAGCTATAGCCCCGGCAGAATTCCTAAGTAGGAAATTAGTAGTCGTTTAGGCGGTCAATGGTTATTATGTCGATTTTGGGGTTATCTCAAAGCATTGACAGTCTGGCATTGAATATTACCCACACGTGACGGTAGACGCGAATTATGCAACAACTGCAAGCCCAATTGCCTGTCCGATTGGGAGAAATGAGGGCCGATGCTGCCGCGTGGTATCGTCCCAGATTTGGGCCAGGTCGTATAATGCAGAATAAGCCATTTACTGCAAATTCCCCAGGTCACGTGGGCAGGGGCGGCAGTAAGCGTTCTAGGATGACTTTGCAACGTAGGGTCTATTGACTTCTCCTCAATGCTTCGCTAGGTATTGAGGTTAAGAAATGAGAAAATAACTACGATTCCCCGCTGTGGAATAAAAGACTGAGAAGCTTGCCAAAAATCATTTTTTTTAGCCCCTGGAGAGCACGTGTTTTTTAGCCCCCCTGGAGCGAGCGCACACCAGGGAGGTTGAAGGTAGCTTGTGCGTGGCTCGCCATGCACGCTGTATCATGGAAGAGCGGTCAACTTAAGGGGGGAGTCACGTGATAATAAAGTAAAAAAAACGACCATATAAAACGCGAAAATATTTGCTCGCTTAATAGCATATATTATAACTCCCTTAATAATAAAGATATTATAATTTTGAGGGTATAGAATCAATTGCTATAGTATATAGTATAGTTCTAATTAATACGATTAATATCAATTAGTGTGGTGGTGGTTTTTTTTTTTTTTTTGTCGTGTTTGTGTCGGACCGACTGTAACACCCAGGCCATCCGCCGAACCAGAAGAGACACCTCTTTCGTCGTCACAAGACTCCTCAGCGAGGTTGAACGATCCATACTTGCCAAGATTATCGACACCAGACCAAGAGATCTCCCAACCTTTGCATACGACGTATTCGGATGAGAGGATCGCGATTCCTGCTGCGAGTAGACCTCTAGAGCAAGGACTTCGTACGATAGTTGGAGATCGCTCAGACACCTCAGCTGGTACACACCATGCTTCCTCCTCCAGATCAGCAACTCATCTATCGCTCAAGCGAGTGTCCAATCTGAGCTCGAGTCTAGGCGGTCTGCGTCCACGAAGTGTCTCTGATGTATCTGATGTTAGTGACTTTAATGACAACACAAGGCCATACGATGTGAGAGATGAAGAAGCTCCCATAGAACCATTCTTCACCTCGGTTTTTCAGACCGCGCTGCAAAATGGCCTGGGCATCGCAAATAAGGTAGTCACCGCCATTGAGAAACTGGTTGGTTCTTCAGAACCCTCAAGTGACCTGGAGAGGCTATTCAAAGACGCCAGAAGGCTGGGGACTTTTCAGAGCACTGACACAAGGACAATTGCGGTGCTCGGAGACTCTGGTGAAGGTAATTGCAGTGTTCTGCGAGGAATAGAGGCTTTATCTGACATGTTTACAGGGAAAAGTAGCCTCATCAACGCCTTGCTTCATTTCCCAGAGATCGCCAAAACTGTATGTTGATATTGCCGTTCAACGATATTTGAAAGCTTACCTTTTTGCATAGGGAGATATTGGTGCAGCTTGCACTTCTGTTGTCACTGAATATAGGCAAAAGACAAGGGAACATACAAGTCCTATCACAATCGAAGTCGAATATCTTTCCAAGTCGGAAATTGAGGACCTTATCAAAGAGCTTTTATGGAACTACCGTCAAATATTCCTTCCCGAAGTAGAAGAAGACAAGGTAGATCCTAAGGATTACGCCCGTTATCAGAGGGAATCTGAGCAGGCGTGGTCAGCTCTAGAAGCGGGATTCAGGCACCAGAGGGGTTTTAACAAACAGTTGGTTTCTGATATGGCCGAGGGGGGCTTGGAGAAAGCCACGGACCAGTTGGTACAATGGTCTCATGAGCTTGAGTGGCCAGATGGCGGTAACCCTGGGTTCTGGAAGGCAACGGCGGACACCGCAGAAGAGTGCTGTGAGATGACGAGCATATTCATGGAGGATAGATTTTGGCCCTTTACGAAAATCATTCGGTAAGATGTATTTTTATCTGGCAGCATTGGTGGCTTATTTACCTAATCACTCCTGCTTCTAGCGTGTACCTAAACGCCCAAGTCCTGAAGACGGGTGTTGTGCTTGCAGACTTGCCTGGTACGTACTCAGCCAGAAATCTTTTGGCATGAGAAACTAATTAATTAATTAATTAACAGGCTTGCAAGATACCAATCTAGCAAGGGTACGAGCAACGCAAACCTACCTCATGAAGTGTGACAACGTCTTTATCGTCGCAAAAATATCTCGAGCCATTACCGACCAGTCCCTGAAGTCGTCACTCTACAGCATTCTAGCTCGGCATGCTCCTGTAGAATGGGAAGAATCTGGGGTAAAGAGTTTGAATTTGGCAGTTGTCTGCACCAAATCAGAAGTGAAGCGACATCTCTCCCCAGTAAAAATATGAGTGACTGATGGGTGCCAGGACATTAACCAGAAAACTGCGAGAAGAGAATTCTGCGGTCCTCATAAGAAGATATCGCCCTTAGTAATGGAACAACTTGACAAGGACATCGAAGACGCGAAGAAAAATAACAACTCACCTCTGAAGAAACAATTGAAACGAAAGTATGGCTCAGCAAATGCCAAAGATGCATAAAGGGAGCTGACAAGTCCATAGGCAGGAATTTCTCCTCATCAATGCTCGAAGCAGCCACGTCAAAGAAGGCCTTCAAAATGCCTATGCTTCGAAAATCCCCGGAGGGCGATTGGAGGTATTCTGCGTATCTAACACAACTTATGAGAAGTTTTCGAGAAAAGGCAATACCGAAATGGTTCTCGCTAGCGGGATTCCAGAACTTCGTCGATTTTGTCACAGGATCACTGCAGGAGCCCAACTTCTCGAAGCGAAGCACTTCCTCCAATCGGTGCTGTCCAGTCTACTGAGCTCTGTTGAAATCTGGGCAACTAGTTCCGCGCCTCGCCCGCAAGTTGAGGATCGCGGGCAAGATGAATCAATTCGTGATTTTCTACAAGAGGTAAAAACAGAGGTACGTGTTACTTTTCATCTGTCGCTGCGTCAGCTAACCAACAAAGGTATCTGACACGATTCGTCAGTCCAGAACGGACTTCAGGGATACTTTCCGAGAGGTGCTGTCTGCATATCTAGGTAAGTTCAACTCTCGAAATCAAGTCTGTAAAAAAGCTTTGCCAACTGCATGAAAGAACGACGGAACCATTTTTGGGAAGATGCAGCAGAAGCCAAAGGCCGGGAGTGGTATTCTGTATGCAAATCCTCTGTTAAACCGCCTCTAAGCTAACGCAGCGTAGTGGCATTGGAGTAAATCCCTCACTAATTGTACCCCTTTAAGCAATGTTACTGATCTTGTCGTTACAGGTCAGTACAATGCATGGTGTCTGAATAACGGCGACCATTCAACCGGAAAGCGTGGTCATCTGAACTGGAATTCCGAACTTATCTGGAAAATGAGAACGGAGTTGGCATTTCAGTGGGGTTTAGTGGAAGATGAAATCCCGACCGTCTTCGAGAAGCTCTTCCAGTCTATCAGAGCCTGCTTTCTCAATTTGCAATCACACCTTAGAGGCAAGTGGTTGAGGAAGTCTAAAGTCAACAGAGCGGTACTAACAATCGGGTTATGATCAGAACAAGGCTTTGCTTCTGCCCTAGTCCAAGGAATCGACTTTAGAGTTCAAGATCTAGAGTACAAATTCAGTTTGGTGCAGCAAGATTTTGCACGTGAAGTCAAGTATGCCCGCTTCCATCTCACCCATTTCTCTGCCTCCCAAACCTTTTCCAGAAGATCTATGTACGATTGCTAAAACATTCTTAGGCGGATCCAGCGATATGCATCCGAACCGAACGACTCTTCTTACGTTGTTTCTGAGATGATTCCAGCATACCGCGCTGCAGCCGGAGAGAGTGGTTAGTATATCACCTCCTCTCCCTTCCAATCTAACACCTCTAATATTAATTAACATCACCACGGTTGCAGCAACAACCTAGGCTAACATTTCTGTTTGTGAGCAGGTACCGGAAAGGCAGCTCGTCAACGATCCATTGTACAAGGGCGGATCACGAACGGCACGTTGTTCCCTCATATTTCGGCCAAGATACAAGCGGGTATAGATCAGCTAGTCCGGAAGATTTTCCGTGATCTACGCAACGCCGTCAATGCAGTTATTGAGCTTATCGCTAGCGACGTCGAGATGGCACTGGCGTCTAATCCTCAACGTATGGGTGGTGCAAGGAATCAGGAAGACCCCGAGGAAGAGAGGCGAAAGGGGGAGTTGATGGCTGAGATTAGGGAATTGAAGAAAAAACATGAGGAGTTGCTTGCTAGTATTTCCAAAATGCTGCCGGGGGGATAAAAATGTATTGAGAAACAGCTGTCCTTCGCACACAGAAGATTCTCTCTAGCGAGTCGGGTGATGAAGGAGTAGAAGCGATAAAAGATGGGAAATCAAGACCACATAATTACAAATTACTACGCATATACTCGAAATCCATATAAACGAGGTGTAATAGTAGGAATCACGTGATAGGAGGATGTCTTTGCAAATATAACTCTGCTTAGTAGGAATGGATTTGGTAGGGGCGTTTAGGAGTTCGGAGACTTTAAGTAGAAATGCTACTCACCGGAGAGTTGAAGGGCAGCCTAAGGTCATCTGGTTGGACAAGTAGCGTTCGCCTCGTACCAAAACGCCATGATTTCCTATTCTAGTCACCGGATTCCGAGCCTCGCTTAGCGTGACAAGGCTTACCACCTAACGTTATATGAGCTTCCTATTCCTCGCTCTTCAAGAAGCAGATAGTGATCTGCCGGTACATCAGTCTCTGCTTATTCCCTGAATCGAGTCCTCTCAGTTTCGAACAGCCCGCCGCGATGGACTCCTTCGATCATACACAAGATCTGCAAGACTACTCAGTCTACTCTACGTTCTTTCCTGAGGCAACCTATGACCTCTTCGGAGAATATGGCCTTGATTGCGACTTGTTAGACTATCCTATCTCTGGGTTCGGGCCCGGAGATGCTCCGGGCTTACCGGCAGAAACCCGGGGTCCGATTTACCAACAAAGTCTTTCAGTAGACCAGTACTCCGGCTTACCCCCTGAAAATAGCTCTGGCAGTGCCGGCCCTCCAGCTCAGGAAAACGCGGTTCCGACCCCCCAAGCCTCGAACGCCTCAGATTCGGCAAGTCTAGAGTCAAGTGCGACTTTGCATTTTGCCAAGCGTTATCTCAAGAGTAAGACAGCAGTACTCGATGAAGACGACGAAAGTCCCGCAATAAAGCGGAGGAAATGGCAGGACCATGTTGTCATTTTCTCTACTGACCAGAACAAGAATGTTGTGCCGAGGCGAAGGAAAGCTTTTGCTCCAACCCGTAAGAAAGAGGTGGCATTGAACCGGCTGATTGGGGCATGCGTTCGATGCAAACTTCGAAAAGCAGCAGTCAGTTCAAGATCCATCATGAGCCTGAAGAAGTATGGACTAATCACCTGATAGTGCGATTTCGGGCTACCGTGCCAGCAATGCCTCAAGCGGGCTGGGAACACTGGACTTGGACACGAGATCTGTAGCAGACAGAGCTTGATGGCAGTGCGTTTTAATAATATTGGTATGCTTATCTAGATTTCATGAAGTCTTATCCTGAACAGTCCGAATGACAGACCTTTACTTGCGCTACGCCGCCCCAAGTTTGGCCGTATACCCACTTGTTCCACATACAGAGAAGACGGTTTACGTTTCGTATCCATCTTGTTGCGGAAGGTCCAGTACATTCTTCGCAGTCAGAACTCAGGATCACCAGCCGCATTCGGTTTCGGAAGACAAAAGGAGGGTTCTTGTGTCTTGGAATTATCGGGAGCGGGAGGAAACCGTAATGCCAGATGGTAATAGCGTTTTCATTTTCGACTCACTACCACCCCTTGAAGAGCTCCTTTATTGCAGAGAAACACGACACCATTTCTGCGATTCAGGCCCTTTATCGGGCCTGCAAAAAGCATTCAGCGAATTTGCGGAAGATTATTCCAATAAAGATTATAATCTACCACTAGTAAGTAACATTCGTTTGATGAACAAATGAGTAGTAATTTCTTCACAGCAAAGTCTTTTGAAAAAGGTAATATACATGAAACTCCTGCTGGGTCTTTACCGGCTGTGCCCAATTGTGAAACACACAGAAGATTCCGTTGAGACAGAGTTTGCAGCCTGGGCGATGCAGTCTCAAATACACAACCTCGTTAGGAAAGAAGCTATGAAACTGGAAGCCGAAGTACTTTCTGAACTTGAGAGAATACTGTATAGTTCCCAAAGCATCGGGAGCCAGAATCCAATTGCTATATGGGTGTGCCTGTGGCTTTTATTACTGTACTACAAGTCCCACTTGACTTTTATATGGGGTCATGGAGGTAGAGCGTCAGGTAGGTGCCAGCAAAACTTAGTTTCTTCTCCCGACGACTTACATTTCTCAGTAACGGACCCGATCTATAGTCTTGGGAGGCATCTTTATAACGCAATCACTTCCATCTATTCAGCACTTTATAAGACAACCACTCCTCTTACATTTGACTGGCGGAAGGAAGAAATCTCCAAAATGCTTGGCAGAGATTCTGAGCTGATCAAATCTTTCTGCAATATCAAAACCGAGATGTTTTGGCTTCGTATGTCTTCATTCTTAAATTGGCCACTTGAATACTAGGCTAACAAATCACGAGACGCGGAGAGAAACGGTTTGCTTGATGAGGATTCTTTATTCAAGACCCTAGTAGTGGAAAATGATAGCAAACTTCAAGAGTCAAGTAAGAAGGCAGCAAGACAGCAAGGAATTTTGTGAAATAGATACTAGAGAACCTTTGCACAAAATCAAGTTATGTAAATATTATTATGTCATGTGAAATTGGAACTAGAATATGTCCTTGAGATAAATATAACGTGGTTTATCAGCGAGCGACGCATATCACCGAGCGACGCACTTTTCTACTACCCCACCACTTTGGAATACGATTATTTAACCACCACATATTAAATTAATTAAAACTACTCGGAATCTGATAAACTAGATATATCTATATCCTCTTGACAAGTCCACGCATTATGACTAGTCTTCCCACAATTCCCACAGCGCCGCGTACCCGATTACCCCTCGTTTTGACGAACCCCTCTAGAGCGCTTATCACGTCGAATTTGCTTATTTACCTCCTCCTGGGCCAGAATATCGTGTATATCCTCTATAGTAAGTGTACCCCCTTGACGGATACGATTCTTTCTAGCTCTACGACGCTTAGAAAGTGCTTCGTTTACTGCTCGAAGTATACGTACCTCAGCTATTAAAAGGGTTACTTCATGAGCTAATTACTCTGTACCCTTTGCTAACGTAGTAACTGTAGCAAAAACAGATATTAGTGAGCTTCCTTAGTAACGGGCAATATGATCTCTAACTAAAGTTGTCTATGAGAGGGCGTTGGTCGGGTTACGTAGTGTCTGGGAGACCTAAGGGTTGGCGTCGGGAGAGGGCGGACTAGTTAGTATTAGAGTTCGTAACTTAATATCAAGCTTTAAGATCACTACTTGAGGATTAAAGGGAATTAGGCTAGCTCCGCGAAATCTAGCTTAGGCGTTTTGGACTATAATTGACTATAGATACGCTACTTTAAAGGCTATAAGGAACTCGACCTTAGTAATATGGTAGATATGGGCCTTCATAAAGCCTTCGATTTACCGGCCATATATCCGCTTTAATACACTAAAACATCTAATATCGAGTGGCTAGGTTAGATAAGAGGAGTAAGGAAGTAATCCAAGAGCTATAATATTATGGGACTTATAATAGTCTTAGAATTTAATCGATTCGTAACTCTTATACCTGTCTAGAACTAGTATCTAATATAGGCCCTTTACGTAAGTAGTATATTTATTAAAGTATTTTAGCTATTCTAGACCCGTCTCATTATTTGTCCACCTATTACTTATAGGTTTAATAACCTAATCGCGTGGGAGGTCGGTCTCAGAGTACTAGTTTACGAGGTAATTAACGCCTTAAATAGCTAAAAATAGAGGGATATCCTAACCTTCGCTATTAATATAAATAATAGCTATTACCTATTCCCAATTACCTAGCTATATTCCCTTAACTCTGCTACATTAATCGGCACGCGTAATAACTATTCCGGGTATAATTAGGCTAATTAGAAAGCCGGTCTCGTCGAAGTTATAGAAATCGCTATCCACTACACTATACTTCGCCCGTATATTCTCTACTAGTCGAAACCACGCGCTAATTAGCTTAGGATCTTCATATAAGGCTCTTTAAAAGTTATAAACGCGGTTAAAACGCGTCTTTAACTCTAGGCGGCGTTATATAAAGCGATACGCCCAGAGCTTTCTGATAGGTTTCACGTCACGCGTTTTCAAGAGATTATTTACTATATCTTCTATATTAGCTTACCGGGGAGAAAACCCTCTAGAATCTCAATTAAGTATATAATTAATAATTACTCTCTCTTCTAGTTCCGTCAACTTGTGAGAATTGGCTCGAATATCGCTACGAGAAGGTCGGCCGTTTATTTGAGTATAGAGCATAGGTTCAGGGATTTCGTAAATCTCTGCAGCTTTCCGCCGGCTTAGCTTTCGTCTAGATATTTAAATAGCTTCTATAGCCATAATAATTCGTGCTTCTTAGGTTTAGACTTATATTATTGAGAAAGAAAACGCGTATTAAAGTAAGAGGATAAGAAACTCGGGAAAAGTGCATCGCTCGGTAATTATAATAGGTCGAGACCTAATTAATATACTTAGCTAGAAGCCTCGCTCAGGTCACATAATCTCGGATATATCCGTAGTCATATAATATGCCCCCTTTAGTTAATAGAGTAACCACGCGTCACTTAGGGAGCTTGGATACCTTAAGGAATACGGTTCCTGTCCTCGCTTTCCTTTCTCTTCTCTTTTCTCCTTAGAGAATTCTATTTAGTTAATTGAACCACTAGTCTTCTTTATATAAAGGCCTAGCCTATAATATTAGAATTCTCTCTCTCCCATCTTTACTAACTAGAGATTATATATATACGAAGCTAGAAGTAAGGAGAAGCCTAAACCTACATATAGCCGACGACGAAGCTTAGAGCGGACAAAGCTAGAAGTAGACCTTAGTCGAAACTACCCGTAAAGCTAACATATTAGTAAGATTTTAGAGTATACGAAAGCTAGAAGTAAGGAGGGCCTAAACCCATATATAGACGACGAAGCTCAGAGTAGATAAAGCTAGAAGTAGACCTTAGTCGAAACTACTTATAAAGCTAACGTATTAGTAAGACTTTAGAGTATATAAAAGCTAGTAGTAGGGAGTACCCGAAACTATATATAGAAGCTAGAGTACTAGTATTCCGGTTAATATTAGAGGTCATAAGTTCTTCCTAAGCTAGGCTTAAGAAGGGAAACCTATTAGACTCCTCTATTATACGAAGATATAAGAGCGGAACTCCTAGTAATTAGTTAAATAGACAGATAACTATATAAAGCCGAGATAATAGATAAAGCGCCTTAGTAGCTACGAGAAGCCTTTATAGTATAGTCCTAATAGCTATTAGAGCTAGTAGTATAATAAGTAAACTTAATAGCAAACCTAGCTATATGAATTAATTCAATTAATGAATATATAATAACCCCGAACCCCTTCTAAATATAGACGCCCCCTCTAGTCTATATACCTTAACTCTATATATATCCTTAGCCCCCTACTATAAAATAACCAAAGGCCTACCTCCCAAACTCTAATAAGTTTAATAAGGATAACTTAGCCTATTATCCCTAGTTTAAGGGACTCTTAAGGGCGAAGCTAGAAATTAATAGTAAAGTAATTAGTAGAGAAAGAGAGAAAGTCTAATATGGATTTAGACACTTATCTAGAGAAGCGGTAAGTAGGATATACCCCTAGTTAAGATATATATAGAAGGAAGGAGGGTTTATAGTTAAAGGGCTATTTAAGTAAATAGACCTAGTTTTCCGGGATCTAAGGAAGTAGTAGAAGGCCTTAGGAGAATTAAACCAGGTCTAGTAGAAGTTAACCCCCTTAAGCGAGTTCTTAAGCGACTTTAATTACCTAATCCTAGAAATAGAGGGATAAGGCTAATAAGACGAGATTAAGAAAGAGTATCTTAAGGCTATTATCTTAATAAAGCTTATAGAAGGAATAATTAGAATAAAGGAAGAAGAGTTATATAAGGAGTATTACTCTTAGTTATAAATAATTAATAACTAACTCATTAAAGTTAAGAGTATAAAGGCCCGCTATCCGAACTAACTAAATAAGAGACCTAAAAGCCCTCCCTCTAGTATAACCTCGCTTACTTAGCTAATAGAATAAGAACCTATACTAGGTAACTCATAATAATAGCTAAGGAATACCCCTAATTAGGCCTCCTACGACGAGATTAATTAATAAAAGAAGGAGAGACTCTACTTATAATATAGTTAAGATAACTATTTTATACGTAACTATAGAGTAAAGCTATATTCGAGCACCCCCCCTAGAGCTAGTAAGTAAAGGAAATAGAAGGAGGAAGAATAACTAAAGATAAAGAATATAAAAGCATTAAGGGTAGCCCTAAAGAAAGTAAAGATAGCTTAGGTAAGAGATAATAATACCCTAGATAAGAGCTAGAGTAAGAATAAAGGGAACTTGAGCTTATCTAATTCAGGAAAAGACTAGCTTCTAATAAAAGTCGCTATTAGAAGTATATAGAGGTAGAGTTAGATTAGAAAGCTTAGAAGTAATTTCGGAAGGATATAGAAAAGCCTCCTTTTCTTATATTAGTAATAGTTAATAAAGAGTATTTTATATAAACTCTTATTAATACTAGGTATATAATATATAGAATAATTAATTCTCGCTTTACTAGTTAATATAACCTCTAGTATATACTAATTACCCCTAAGTAAATAGAAGCTTTTAATAAGGTAATACTAGAAATAATTAAAGAAGTAATAATATTAAGTATAGATATTAATAGTTATTATAAATCCCGCGCCTTCCTCTATATAATCCTTAGGATTACTAATTTAGATATAATCTTAGGTATATAGTAGTTATATTTATAAAATATATAGATCTATAACTCGAGATTAGAACTATTTATCTCATTATTAGGGACCTTAGTATAGAATAGGGTATATGATATACTAACCCCTAAGTTAAGGAAAATAGACTATATATAGGTCTTAGTAGCCTTATTCTCTTACCTAATAAAGAAGAGTAAGAAGAGGAATATAGAAGTCTTCTTAGCTAACTTAGCTAATATCTAGAAAGCTCTAACCTAGAAAGCGAAGATAGATCCTTATATAAAGCTTCGGAATAGTATAAGGACTTCCTAGATATATTTAGCCTAGTAGAAGGAGAGAAGCTACTACTACTTCGGGGCTAAGGGTTAATTACTAGATTAAGCTAGAGGTAATTGAGGAGAAGGAGCCTATAGTACTATAGGGACTACTATATAATATATCCTAGGATAAGCTCCTAGTATTACGAAAGATACTTATAGAACTACTAAATAAAGGATTTATTTAAGTAAACTACTCTCTCGCTATAGCCCCTATCCTTTTTATATAAAGCCTAGTAGAGGGCTATAGTTTTATATAAACTATTGAGGCCTAAATAAGCTTATAAAGAAAGACTAGTACCTACTCCTATTAAT
>JAJTUS010000443.1:0-16240 GCA_021399465.1 Hyaloscypha sp. PMI_1271
TACTAGTAGGGTATTAAAAGTACTACTTAATTCGTCCTCTCTACTCCTATTACTATATTCGTCTCTCCTTTCCCCTTCGATTAAAGCTATATAGTATAAATATACCTTTATAAACTTCCTCTTAAAGTCTAGGGAGTCTATAGCTCTAAACCTATAGAGGTTTCTAGCTCTAAATCGAGCTTTCTTATCCCGTCGCTCCTTATCTATATGTTTCTAGGATTAATAGTCTAGTTTCCTATATATAAAACACAACTTTAAGGGGTCTATATCACGGTGTTTATAGGGGTTCGTATAGTTAGTATAGTATTAACGATTTCCGAACTAATAGTTATCTAAGTAGTTATTTGAGTAATATTATTAATTAGTAAAGAAGGTATTTATATTATTCGAATTAAGCTTCTTAAAGGCCGTAATTAAGGACTATAGCTTATAGAGAAGCTTACTAAGGGCTATTAGAGGGTCTGAAATAGCGTATTTATAAGCTTCAGAGTCCTAATAAGTAGTAATAATTTTGTTATAGAGAAACTCCGTTATCTTTAGAGCAAATATAAAGCTATATTATAGTTTATATAGTTTATTAATTATTAACTAAATAATCTCAAAGGTCGATTTTCTCGTATATTTCTCTATTATTAAAGACTATATAATTGTATTCTACTAGTCTAGATTTCGTCATTAATATCTAGGGCTTTTAAAGAAGCTATAGAGGTATATAGTAACGTAATTAAACGAGTCCTTAGATATCTAGTTACTATAGAAGTAGTCTAGTACTAATCCCTTAAGTATAGTAGGGAAAGCCTTTATAATAGCTTCTTTTAGAAGCTCTATGTATTCGTAGATATCGTAAAAAATAATGAGTTTCTAATTAAAGCTACTATTCCTATTATCTTACTTTTATTTATCTATATAGATTCTAGTAATCTCCCCGATTAGCTTCGCCTTACTAGTTAGTAGAGGGGTATATTAGTGTAGTTCTAGTATTAATATAAATAGTTCTAGTAGTAATTTAGGTAATTAAGGTAGTAGAGGTAATATAAGAGTCCCTAAGGGGGAAGGTATTAAGAGAGGTATATACTAGTTCAACTAGTTTAATAATAGAGTATTCTTAATACCTTTAAGCGTAATATAGGCTAAAGTAATAGGTCTCTATACGAGATCTATTTGAATTCCGCCTTTTTTAGTAATATCCGCGATCTCTTATTTACTTTATATATCCTCTCATATAACGTTAACTAAGGACTATATAATTATAAGTTATTTACTATTTTATTTAATATAAATGCCCCCGTATTATAGAAAAGCTCATAGGGTATAAACGATAATTTGGTTAACTTTATTCCAGGTCACGGTATTAAAGGTTATAAAGTCCTCCTAGAATAGCTCCTATAGATTTCTATTAGACTATTTATATAGAGTATACTACTATATCTTAGTATTAACGTAGTCGTTAAAGTCCTCCTTTAGTACTATAATTACGTTAATTCCGTCTTATTACCTTTTAATTCTCGTATTCTATTCCTCTATCTCTATTTTCTTAGTATATGTGTGTATTTAGTTCGAGGTAAGGAAAGAGCTAAAGAGCTAAAAGTGACTATAAAAGAGGTAGTTTGGTTCGAAGGTTCGGTATTAAAGTGTCGCTTTGTAGCAAGTACACGTCTGTAATAGAGAAGTATATATATAGGAAATCGAAGTAATTCGGTATAAAAATCGGAGGAAAATCGTAGGAAAATCGAGGTTTCGGGAGGTTTGAGGTCGGAATTAAGGTGTTTTTCGGGTGTGTGTATACGTATAGTATATGTATATAGTCCGGAGGTTCTCCCGGTATTATAGTAATATATAAGTAGAATAGATAGTTTCTAACTTCATAGTCTTAGTACTATAGAGGTGGTTTTATAGGAGGTTCTGAGGTTCTGAGGTTCGAAGGTTCGAAGGGGAGGTATTAGAGGCTCGTAGGTTCGTAATTAAGGTGTTCTCGACTAGTTCCTAGTATAGGGGATTATTATAGGTAGATAAGTTATCGTTCTAGTAGGTTATAAAGGGTATTCGGCCTTATAAAGGAACGATTAAATAGAGGTTACTCTAGTGGTTTACGAGGAGGTTCGGCCTTATAAAAGAGCTATCTTGAGGGTATTACTTTAGGTATCGAAAAGTAATTAAGGTTAAGGTAAAAGAGGTAAAAGTATAGTCTCTATTAACTAAGAATAGCTAAGTAAATAGCTATTTCTAATAGTAAAAATTAATTATCGTCTCCTTAGGCCACCGAATGCTTTTATAGGAGTTAATAAGAGGTTTCCCCTAGTAAAAATTAATTATCCGCTCTCTAGGCTACCGAATACTTTCATAGGAGTTAATAAGTAGTTTTCCCCTTAATATAAGTAGACTAGATTTACTTTAGGCTACCGAATACTTTTAGGACAAATCTAAATACCTCTAATCTATAAGTACTAACTAATTAGTGTCGGTTTACTAGAAATACTAAGTACTATCACGTGTAGTCGTGGAATACTTATTACGTTTATCGTTAGTAAAGTAGTATATTATATAAGTTAAGGAGTTTAGTTCAGGAGGTTAAGCTACTAAACTATACTCCTGAACCTCTACTATACCTAATTGGGTCTAGTCTACGGGATGGGCCTCGCACGCAACGCGGCACGTGATAATCTATAAAAGTATATTCAAATAATTAGTATATATCTTTTATATTAGTAAGGTAAGTATACTCGGCTATTAATAAACTTAAGATCCTATAGGTATTAAGTATTATAATACCTAATACCGTAAGCTATACTAGCCTTATTACCTAGATATATAGAAAGACTATTATCTTTAGTTATAACTAAAATATATATTAGTATATTTAGATAATATTTATATATTTAAGGATACTCGCCTAATATATATAAGGCTCTATTAAGACTATAAGGTAACTAAGAGATATCTATATTAAATATAAACTCTTAAGTAAGTATATTAAACTACTAGTATATAGTATTATTAGCTATGAGATAAATATAAGACCTAATATTCTTTTAAGTTAATATAGTAATAAAGTCGAGTCTTAAAGAATTACTATTTATTATAATACCGTATATACTAGTATAGTCGGCTCTATTAAGAGTATAGTTTATAGTATAGGTAATGTTATCTAAGTAGAGTATAGTGTCCTAGGTATTACTAGTAAAGTAGTTAATAGAGTTAATTATCGAGTGAAGCTAATACTAGTTAGTATTAAGAATAATCTTACTATTATTATTTGTATAACTTCTTCCTATAGTATAGGTCTACTAAGTTAAAGTAGGGTAGACTTCGGCTATAAGATTACTAACTTACTAAGAATATATAATACTTATAAGGAGCGTAATAAGAATAATAGTATAAGGTATAGTGATATTATCTCTTGAATTTATTAAATTAATAATCGTTAATAAATATTTGTTTAATATACTAAGAATATACTATTAAACTTCGGCTAGATAAGAGCTAGCTAAAAGTTGCTTTACTACTAAGTTCCTAAATAATAGGTAATACTAAGCTCTAGAAGACTTTATTATTTCGGCTAAAACTAACCTAATAAGTACGAGTACCTAACCTATAATCTACTATAACTAGATTATTAAGTATTTTATACCTTGTAATTTCGTTCTAATTAGAGTAATTAGTAAATATACTATATATTAGTATCTCGAGTCTTATCCTAGTCTTCTTTATACTCTTTCTAAAAGTATTAGCCCGTGTGAATAATAGTATTACTATAGTTAAAGAGAGAAGTATTAAAGTAGATATATATAAGTTATATGAAACTAGTAAATTAAAGTTAATTATAATAATAATTGCCCCTAGTATTATATTTATCTTTAAGAGAATTTATATAAGCTTAGCTATATCTATAGTACTACTAGATACGTGAGTATATGCTTTAAGTACTATAGTCTCATCTACTAGAGTAGTGTTCCCGGAGTTTAAAGAGTATACTACACTCACCTTCGTAGTTAGAGTCTCTACCCTACTTAAGCCTACTATATAGTCTTCCTTACTACAAAGAAAAGCTTCTACGACTTTACTAATATTCTATTTTTTATTAGTAAAACCTACTATTACTCTTAGCTCTTCTATTTCCTCACTAAGTAAATATAGAGTTACTTATAATAATATATTACTCGTCTTAGTATTTTAAAAATATCCAGAAATAATGTGAGCTTATAATTAGGCTAATATTATACTCGATATACTATTAAGTATTAAATATATACTTATACTCTAGGGACTTAGGGATCCTATACAAAATTAGTAGTCAAATATAGAGAAAGCGATTATATTAGGTATAACTCACCTCTTTATATTTAATAAGCCTAATATAGATTCTTAAGTAAATCTCACTATTACTATAGTAATAACTAGTTATCCTAATTACCTGTAACTTTTTACTAGTAAAGTTAAGCTTAGTTCTCTAGTTATTACTAATAGAGACAGATATATAGGTCTAGGATAGCTTAAAGACTTTCTCTCTAGATACTTATCTTATATAATCGATTTCGTAGCTATATACTAGTATAATAATAGGAATATAGGCGCCTTTAAAGATTACGTTATATAGGTATATAAAGATAATAGTTATAGGCTAGTTTAGATTACGGAATTTCAAGGCCCTAGCTTAGAAGAAGAGGAAATAATGTTTCTAGAAGAAGTTTTACCTTAGCTAGATAACTAAGATTATATATATAGATATATATATTTCATAGCTTCTAAGGGAAGTCTTATTTCAGGTCGTGTTCTTTCTTATATTAGAGAGATGTTTACCTCCTTTATATAGATAGCTTATAATATAGAAACCGTAGAAAGACTTAATATTAGAAAAACTCTTTTAATAATAAGTCTATAGCTACTAAGAGCTATTTATATAGGGATAGTTCTGAGTTAAGGTATAAGGGAATTAAGATAGTTAATAAGAGATTTAGAATATAGAATACTTAGGTATTTATAACTAGAATAATACTTAGGCTTAGGACTTACTATTTATAGTATCTATTTTAAATTTGATATAAGTAAAATACTTAGTAATTAAGAGTATCTCTACTAATAACCTCTATACTTATTACTTTTATAACTCTTATAATACAAGTTCTAGGATCTAGACTTAGTAATATCTATCTATATCGCCTTTATATCCTATATATAGAAGATAGTAAACTAAGATTCTATAATCTTAGTAATAGAAGCTTATCCTTATACTACTCGTAGTAATCTTTCTGAAATATTACGACTATAAGGTCTTTATTCTCTTTAGGTAACTAATTCCGAAAATACTTAATATTAATGAATTCTAGTAATACTACCTATATCTTTATAAAACCTAATAGGATATCCTCTCAAGTAATAATAGAATAGACTTCTAAATCTAATTAAATATTAATAAGAGGATACCCCTTTCTTATATATATAAAGACGTGTCCCTCTAGCCTTGAGATAGTATTTAGGCGAGTACTAGAGAACTTGTCCTAGATTCTCTCGAGATATAGAGAGCTTAAGTCGAGGTTTATAAATAGAAAGTATAATTTAGTGGAATTATTAGTAGACCTTAGGTATTATAAAAGGGCTAATAGCTTATATATAGCTATCTTTATACTTATTATTAATTCGGATATTAATTTCGAAAGGGTATTAAGCTAGTAAAGCGAACTACTATATTATCTCACGAAGCTCTAGAGGGAGCCTTAAAAATTGATAGAATTTAGCTTCGACTAGTTAATATTCGTTGATTTCTTATAAGGCTATTATTAAGGACTACTACAAGCCTTAGATTTCTTTAGAAAGGGTATAGATTAACGAAATTCGGGTTATAGAGTTAATTAATTATTTAGTAAAGAGTTATTAGGTCGTCTATAGAGAGGCTTAATAATACCTTAAGAAGAATTAATATTAATTAGGAAGTAGGTAATTGAACTTATATTATTTAGTATAGAGATATTTCTCTTTGAATTATAATTTTAGCTTAAGGTTAAAGTTATAATAGTAGGTTATAGTTCTACTCTTATAGTCACATTTATTTACTTAGTACTTAACTAAGATTAGAAGTATAGCGGTAAAGACGCTCTAAAAATAATTACTACTAGGCCTATACTAAATAAGGTTAAGATAAAGCTATTTTTGGTGTTTACTCGCTAACCTTAAGTCTAGGAGCTAGTTCTACTATTATACCTTTATACCTCTTCTAATAAGGAACTAATTATATTACTATATCTTAATATCCCTCAAGTAAGTAGCTAGTTCTACTACTATACTATTTTAATAAGGAGCTATTTCTGCTATTATACTTTTATATCCTTTAAACTAGTAGCTAGTTCTACTACTATACTATTTCAATAAAGAGCTATTTCTACTATTATAAACACCTTACTAATTATTAGTAAACGTCGCGACTTCTTAACTACTAATATAATTACTATTAATAGTAAGACTTACTCTTATACTAAAGCTCTATCTCTCCTTATTAATACTATTTAAGCGGCTATACCGAGCCTTTATCTCTGTATTACAGAAGCTAATATAGTTCTAATACTCCTTACTCTACTAGAATTTCTTGATTTTAAATACTAACTCGCTAGGTAGTTCGTATTATTAATAGAGGATTAATAGGAACCTATTTAGCTATTCGGTTAAGCTAAGATTTGGGAAAGACTATTATAGTTATTAAGAAGTCGAATATACTTAGTAGATATACTAATACCTTTATTAATCCTATTATAAACTTCCCGGTCAACTATAGAGTATAAGATTTCTATAACTACTTAGTTATTACTAATTATTTTAGTTAGTTTAATATCCCTCTAATATCTATTTCTTTAATAAACCCTTTTACTACCGAATATATAGATCTAAAGACTATAAAAGTCGTATCTAGATATAGCTAACCTAATTCTATAACTACTCTAGAAATTCTAGCTTAGTAGCTTTTACTATTCCTATACTTATTAGGAGGTTATAAACTTTCTAACCTTATTCCTATAGACCTTTTACTCTTATTCGGCGACTTCGTTACTAAATATAGTATTTAAGATATAGTCTTAATTATCTTTACCTTCGCCTATAATATTAGAGACTTTCTTATATTACCTACTCTTTATGTTTTCTAGAACTTTAGCCTTCCTTAGCTAGAAAGTATAGTTACTAGTAGTTACGTAACTATAGCTCGTTATAATAATAGTAAGCTCTACTAAAAAGTAGTAGTATTTCTTAGATCTTTAGTTTTATACAGAAATACACTAGTTCATACTAAGTACTATATTAATAATAGTTACTATATTATAGTTCAAACCCTAACTAGCCTTAAACTAATTAAAGTAAAGAAGCTACTAATAATAATTCTACTTATCCTTAATAATCTAACTCTCTTTAAACTAGATTACTATAAGTATAGTATATTTAGTTAATAGTAATATATAAACTACTATACTAGTATTATTAATACTACTACTAATTCTCTACTAAATATCCCGACCTCTTTATATATCCTCTACTTCTTATATTCTAGTATTCCTAACCTCTATACCTTCTCTATAGTCTCTACCTCCCTATAAATACTTTCTTAAATAGAAACCCTTATTAACTCTAATATCTCCCTACTACAAAAATCCGGAATTGTCTTAGCTTATAAGGTAATAATTATAGTAATTAATAACTATATACTAATTCAAATACGTATCTCGGCTAACTCTATTAAGAAGGGATTTTACTCGGATTTATATGTGTTATACTAATAGTATAGGACCTTTTAGACTAGAGCTATATAAGTACTAGATAATTCGTCCTTATTATAGGAGTTTATAGAGGGCATTTTATTATTAGTTATTAAGGCTTTAGAATAAGTTAAGATAAATATCACTAATTAATAATAAAAGTAACCCTCTTAATTTATACTTTTTAAAATCTCACTTCTTATTTAACTTCTCCTACTTATAGCTATAAATGTCTTATTCTCTATTCTAGTAGTCCTCTCTACTCTCTCCTCTATTGCTTTAGGTACTACTATACCTATAAGAGTAGCTAGTAATTTATTAAAACGATGAGAGACTTATAGGGACTTAGGAGGTTATCTAGGATTCGTCCTTAGGAACTATTATATGAATATTCGTCTCCCTATATTATTCCTATAACTTCTCTAGAGTTTCTAGTCAACTAATATCCTATAGTATTACCTTATAGACTCGACTAGTAGTACTTACGTCTTTAGCTAGGATTAGATAACTACTAATAGGACTCGGTATACCGATATATAGTATCCGTATTATAACCCTATAGCTCTAGTAAGTAAATTCTTTAAAATTCAAGAGTGAGTTTTTAATATACTTGAAGTATACTAGGTCTATAATTACTAGAACCACGAATACTTATATATAGGTTACTAGGAATTAGTATACTAATTGTCTTTAAGAGTAAATATATACTAAGCTAATATTCGAAGATAAGAGTAATTAGGAGAGTATACTAGAATTAGACTTTTGAAAACCCACTCCCCCTACTAGATATTAAACGTATAGTAGGAACTAATAGGTTTATAGAAGGGTAGAAAGTAACTAATTAAAAGCCTATAGAGGTAAGTAAAAGGAGTAGTGTTTTAGAAAGACTAGTTAGTACTTATAATTCAATTTACCTAAAGATTATTCTATACTTATTACAGACCGAACTCAAAGATATAGTAAATAATAGGAGCTTGTAATTTGATTTATAATCACTATACTATTTCTATATAGTTCTTATCCTACTAATATATCTAAATAGTAACTAGGAGAAGGATTAGAAGTATAGCCTAATATTAGTTAAAGGCCTATTATAGGCTAAGGGACTACTCTTAGCTATTAACTAAGCTCCTTAATTAAGGCTAGAAGTATTATATTTCTTAGTAATATCCTTCTCTCGATATAGAGCTAAGGGATGTTATAGAGCCTAGTCGGCCGTTATTCGGTCCTCTAGTACTTATCGAAGTATAGATTTATAGCTTACTATAATAAGCTTAATAGATTCCTTACTAAGCTACTTATAAATATTTTTAAACTCCTTCTTATTTACTTTATTATCTAGTCTTTTATATCTAATAATATCTAAACTAACTAATATATAAGCTTAGTAATTAATACTATATCTATAATCCTATCCTTCTCGCTACTTAGGTACTAGGTAAGGTATTATTCCTAGTCGATTATAGAGTATACTATCTTTAATTATAGCGGATCCGAAATCAATGATTTAGGCTAAAGGAGGGTTATAAGATTCTATAGTGAGGTTAGTAGGCTTTATATCACGATATATAATACCTTTCTCGTAAAGAAATATAATTCCTTTGAGGACTTATATAAAAAGAATAGTATGAACTTCTAGAGATACCTTCGATATAATTAAGGAATAAAACATACTAGTCGAGAATAAGGAATAGAATATATACTTATTAATAATATTATTTAACCTAGGTTTCTAGGTATTATCTAAAAGTCTAGTAATATACTCTTATTTATATTAATAAAATACTTAGATATTTTAATCTCTTAGAGATATACCTTCTTAGCTCTACTATAAATAGTCTTATAATAGAGTTCGAATAGTATTACTAAGTGTTTCTGAAACTATTATTAGCTCTAATAAGCGCAAAGATCTATATATATATAATTGATTTTTACGAGTAAGTTTACTATAGAAACCTCTTTATTAACCTTACTTTTATTCTAGGGTATTTACTATAGCTCTTTAGTTACTACTACTCGTCTAGTACACGTATATATAACTATATAAACGTAACTAAATAACCCTTTTGTAATTATATACCTAATAACCTAATCCCCTATTATTACCTCTTATTTAGATAGAGTTAGGATAACTAATAAAGCTATATTATTTAGAATAATACTATAGAATATAGCTAGTTCTATTTAGAACTACTTATCCTATTCGGGTATTTATACTATAAACTTAAAGGTAAAGTAGTACTCTCTAATTCTAATTATATTCTAGTAAGGGATTAATTATTACTTATTAGAGAGCTCTTCTCTATTTAGTATTACTATCTTTCCCTATAAATTATCTGTGACTAGGAAAAACCTACCCCCTCCCTTTATCTAAGTAAAGCGTATATATCTCTTAGTTACCTCGTCGTAGCCCTCTTCTATTAATAAAAGAATATTAACTCCTAGATTCTTTTCTATCTTTCTCCCCTTACTAATCCTCTAGCTTAGTAGTATAAATTCTAGTAGATTACTAAGTGAAAAAATAAAGTATTTACTTAGCTATAGTATAACTAAATTAATATATATGAAATAGTAATAGTATTTATATATGTCGTTATAATAATAAAATCCGAGGTAATAGAAAGTATCTTTAGTATCTCGATTTAAGGGGTATAGTTTACTAATGAATCCTATGTCCTTAGTAGCCCTATCTTATACTCTACCTTTATCGCCTTAATAGTTTCTATTCTCTAAGGTATTAGGAACTATCTTAATATTAGACTCGCTAATTATAACGATATTATCTATAGCCCTTATCTATAGTAATCTCATTAACTAATAAAAGTATAATAAGTGAACCTTACCTTACTTAGTAAAGTATAAGATAAGAGTAGAGCTATTTTTGGATTCTTATCTAATATAAGTATTATAGTCTTATAAATAATTAAAAGTTTCTAACTACTAATATAGGTTTAAGCTAGCTAAGACTTAGACTAATCCTCTACCCTTACCTAATTAACTAAAACTAAGTATAATTATCGAAAACATATATTTTTACCTTATATAGGTTATATAGGTTATATAGTATATAGTATATAGTATATAGCTAGCTATATATAGGTTAGTAGTTTTGGATAATAACTTCCTTACTAAGCTTAATTTTAATACGATTTTCGCTTAGTAAGTTATTCTTTCCTAACTACTAGTTATATTAATAATATTCGTTATTATACTACTAGAATACTTATCTTTTACTTATTACCTTATAGCTTAGATATATACTCCCTTTAATTAGAGTAGTCTATACTCTTTACTAGATAAGTTAAACCTAGTTAACGAGTAATTCCTCGAGCCGAAAATCTAGCTAAGAACTAGTAAGCTTAAACCCTACTTTGAAGGCTATAAGGAATTTTTAGAACTGCTACTATCTCTAACTCTTTTAGATAAAAGTAAATTATTTTCGTATTATAAATAAAGTAGCTCGTGTCACGGGTTAGTAGTAATATGCTTAATTAAATAGTTTCCCTAAATATAAGAAGAATAATCTAAGGGGAGAAACTAAGTCTAGGCTCTATGCGATAATTTATATTCTATATAGAGCCGTTAGTAGAATAACGCAGGTGCCTAGGGCTCTTAGGTACCTAGTCTCTCTACGGGTCTTAACCTATTATATTACCCCCCCTCTCCCCCTCCCTTTCCCTAGAGAGGGACTTATATGTATCTAGCGTAGTAATATCTTGGAAGGCTAACTTAGGTTTCTAAGTAGGGTCTATATACCCTGTCTATTTTACTAAAACCTAATATTAGTAACCTTGACCTCGTTATATAACTCTCTTTCCTAAGATCTTCTCTACTCCATATTCCTTACTTCTATTAATAAGCTCCGGCTCTAGCTAAGAGTTAGTTATACGCTAGGATAGTAGCGAGTCTATTACTACCGGATGTAATAATCGGGAATGGAACATATTACGGATTCCTGGCGGTATATTAAGCCTATAGCTATAAGAGCTAATTACCTTAATTACTTTATACTTGGCGTTCTTAGAGTTAAACTTCTTTAATAGCTACTTTATATAAATATTCTTAAGGTTTAGCTAGACCTTATCCCCTACTTTAAAGCTAGGCGCTTACTATCTTATCTAGTTAGTTACGTCCTCTTAAACCTGTTATACTACTACTATAGACGCTTAAGCCTACTTATAAACATCTCTCAGCTTCTATATAATAGCTTCACCCCGCTAGATTAGGCTAATCCTCTCTCGTATAGGGACTTTAATATCGTCTAACTCTACCGGGTATATATGGTAGCTATGGGTCAAGAAGAATGGGCTAATACTAGTACTAGTAGTATCGTGGTTATTAATTGCTAGCTTAGCTAAAGGTATTAGAGACGCCCAATTCTCTTATATATAGTTAATATATATATATATATATAAATACTTTAATATTCTAATTTATTCATTCTATAGACTTATCTATCCCTGGACTAAACACTATTAATAACCTTCGTATAATCTTTAGGAGTTAGTAGACTCGTGCCTAAAGTACTCCGGTAAACTATGGTCCGTGGTCTAAGATAATCGCTTTTGGAAGACTATAATATTAGTAGAAGACTTATATAAAGGTCTTAGCTACTGCCTCTATAGTAAGACTCGAGTATAGTTCTAGGATAACGCCTTTACTAAGCCTATCTATAATTACTAATAGGTCTATATAACTCTGGCTTAATAGTAGCCTAGTAATAAAGTCTATAGAGATCTTACTCTAGACTCTCTCAGGGATAGGTAAAGGTTTTAAGAACCCATAGTAATGGTCCCTCTAAGCCTACTTCTTCTAATAGCTATTATAGTTCTATATGAATCGCTTAACCTCTCTAAGTATACCTGGCTAGAAGAATTATCTTATTATTAAGGCGGCTATTACTTCTTGGCCTGGGTGCCTAGCTATTATAGAGTCGTGAGTCTCTTAGATAAGCCCTATATAGAGTAGTTCTAACTTAGGGACTTAACGATATCCCTGGAATAAGAGTTACCCTTAGCTATTTAACTTATACTCTAAGATTAATACCTTAACCTAGAGCTCTGAGGGGAATACGCGCTTCCCTTCTTATATAGCTCTTACTATTACTTCATATAAATTATCTATCCCTTCTACGTCTCTCTAGAGGCTCTAGAGGCCTCCCTATATTGCTACTACTACTAGTATAGCCTATACCCTTTATATAGCCTTCGGGGGAGTAAATATCTCTAGCTATAGTAACTACACGTGCTAATGCTTAAGCCTCTCGTCTAATAGGGATACCGGGAGGTCTTACTCTCTTCGCGAGAGTATATCCGCTCTCTTATTTATATAACCTAGCATATACTAGATTATGAAGTTATACCGTGAAAGAGTAAGGGACTAACGTATCTAGCGCTCTATAAGCTTCCGGACTATTATAAAGTATTCTAGGCTCTTATAATCTATATGGATTTAGAAGTCCTTTATACTTCTTAGCTCTATATCCCACTTATTAAGATACCGTATAATTACTAATATCTCCTTATTATAGATCTCGTAATTATATTTAGTAGGGGAGTTCTTCTTTAAGAAGTAGCTATATAGTCGAAGTACCCTATTATCTCTATACTATATAAGAGTGCCCCTAATATACTACCCAGATAAGTTAGTCTTAACAATTATCGTATAATTGGCGTTAAATGATACTAGTACTAGCGCTTCTATAAAGAGTCCTTTAAGCTATTTAAATACTTAATCTACCTTAGCTATCTATGTGAATATAGTATCCTTCTTCACTAGGCTTATTATTAGCTATATAATATCTAAGAACCCTTAGATAAACTTCTGGTAGAAGTTTGTGAAGCTAATAAAGCTCTATACTCCTTTTATAGACCTTAGGGCTTCCTAGCTAAGGATAGCCTTTACCTTCTCGGAATCCATTTATATACCTACCCCTGCCTTAATTATAAACCCAAGGTACTTTGTGGACTAGACCTTAAACTCGTACTTATTAATATCTAACTATAGTCCTGCTTCTTATAGCCGGCATAGTACCTTCCATATATACTCCCTATACTCGGTAAGGGTACCCTTAGAGTATACTAAGATATTATTAATATATACTAAGTAGAACTTATTAAGGTAGTCTCTTAATATCTAGTTAATATACTTCTGGAAAGTACTTAGGGTATTAGCTAGCCTAAATAGCGTCATGAGCCACTTATAGAGTCTATGCCTTATATAGAAAGCTATCTTTCACTCATCTCCTTCTATAATCCGGATCTTATATAAAGCTATAATTATGTTAAGCTTCGTAAACCACTTCGCTTTACTAATTATATGAAGCGTCTCATGGATTAAGGGTAGTGGGTACTAGTCTTTCCTTAAGATCTAGTTTAGAGCCTAATAGTCTATATAAAACTATAGACTACTACCTAGCTTCTATATAAAGAGAACTAGAGCCGCTACTAGAGAGTTACTTACTCAAATAAACTACTTATTAAGCAAGCCTATTAAGGTTTTCCAAAGTACTATAAGCTTATCTCGTGACATGTTATATAGGGGACCTTAAGGTACTATAGGTTCTTTTCTATTAACCTTCTCTAGCTTAATAGTATAGTTAGTCCCGGGACTATAAAGTAGTGGTAACTTCTCGGCTTCTAAATAGTTAAATATACTTAGGAACTTAGAGTAGTACTCCGGGAGCTTTATACGAGGGTTAGTTTCTTTTTGGACTATAAGTGCCTTCTTAATATTAGCTATACTTATAGAGAATACTTCTACTCACTGCCCCTTATACTTCCTTTTCATATTCTATATAAAGGCCATGGCTAAGACAGGTACTATATTTACTTAAAAAGGGCCCCTCCTATTTTGGTTCCGGATATAGGTCCTTTGGCTCCCTATTATTAATAATAAATAAGCTATACTTAAGAGTACCTAGTTCTTCTATATCTAAGCTAAGCTAAGTATCAAATCATATAATATGAGCTTTAGAGCTATATAAAAGAATGCCTTATTATCTATATAGCTATTAATATTAGTTTAAATAATAATAACCTCATTAATCCTTCCTATAACTTGTTCTCCTATTCTAATAAGCTTATAAGGAGTAATTTTAATATACTAGAGGTTATATTTCCGGGTAAAACGAGAATTAATTACTCTATATAATAGGTATCCTAAATTAACTAAGGTTTCTATAAAGGCTTCCTTATTTATTAGAGTTAATATTAAAAAGGGTAGCTTATTTATTAAAGGCTTAAATATTTTCTAATCCTATACTATATCCTCCTTTTACTCTATATAACGCTTTTTATATAGAGCTATTCTTTTCCTAAGTTATTACTCTCAGATAACTCCTTAATAACCCAAGTAGTTAATAAGGATACCTTCTAAGTTAACTCTTCTTTATATAACTCCTTATAATCCCGTATAATATACCCTACCTTTCTATACTTAAAGTAAGAGCGAGTTTCCTTCTTTAGCTTCTTCTTCTATTAGACTTAAGTCCCTTTTAGCTTCTCTTATTATATGGACGCCCCTTATATTATCCTTATAGGTTCCTATTCCATACTATTAGCTACTTAGGCGCTATATCTTAGCGGGGAAGCTAGTCTCTACTCCTTCCTCTCTCTTATATATATTACTTCTAAGTTCTGGCTTACTATATAGAGCTATAAGTAGTAGTTAGCATATAACGCTAGTATTAGGACCGTAAGGAGGGTCCTTTAAATATCGATAGAAAGGCCACGTGATAGAAAGGCCTTCTTTATAGTATTATCCTAGGAGAGACCTCCCGCTTCAAGAAGCGTATATTTAAAGCGCGCCAGGTATCTTATAAAGAAGCTTATGCCTTACTAGAGGGTATTAAGCTTCCATATAGCTTATTCCACTAACTCTAGGTTATTATATATATTCCGAAGTTACTAGATAAGCTTATCTAGGGTATCTCTGTCTAAGGTAGACTTCTTCTTAACTAGAGTAGAGACCTACGGTATTACCTAACTAAGAGTAGTACTACTAAGTCTATTATAAATATACTAGAATCTTATATTGCCCCGTTTATCGCCTATATTAACTAAAAGCTTTACCTATACCTAAGCTAGCTATAGTTTAAATTCTGACCACTTACCTTTATATACTAGAGGGTTAGGTAATCGCTTACGTTACTAGTTTATTTATAGTATACTAAGTAAGTCATTAGTGGTAAACTAGGCTCTATCTCTATAGTTCTAGTTCTTTAATAGCTAACTATCCAGGCTCTATACCGGCTCTCTCTAGTCATCGTCTATTCGCTAGTCTACTAGATTCTGTCCTAGTAAGGACGGGGCTATCTATTAAGCTATACCGCGTATAAGCTCTCTTATATGAAGCTTAATAGCTTCGAGTTAGTTCATGAGATGCTTAGCCCACGCTAGCATCTCTATTACTAGGGTTATTAATTCTAGGCTCGCGGGGGAGCTTATTATATATGGATAGGAGTCATACGGTAAGGCTAAGTTAATAGCTTATCTCAATGAGTAATA
>JAJTUS010000444.1:0-16199 GCA_021399465.1 Hyaloscypha sp. PMI_1271
CTTAATAATATAGGATTTCAGGGAACGGGAGGTAAAGGTACCTCTATACTTAGCTAGAGTGAGGCGAACTTATACCTCGATTACTTAACTAAAGAAATATCTTGTTTTATTATTATTATAAAACCTCTACTATACTAGAAGAGGACATTTTAGAGCTCATAATCGACGATATTCTATAGCTTATAACTAATCTCTATAACTAGGTTATAGCCACGATTTTCTCGCTATAGTCTATTAATAATAAGTATAATAAAAGTTTAGTAGGACGAGAAGCGTATTAATAAGGTAAGCTAGGAAGTTTAAAGGAATAGATTATAAGCGTCTTTAACTACTACTATAGAAATAGTAATATATGTAAAGATTATAGAGTAAGGAGTAGTATTTCTTATAGAAAAGAGTTAATTTAAAGCTAGCTAGAAAAGACTATAGTAAAGCGTGAGATCTCTAGGAATAAGTTCCTTAGATCCTAACTAAGCGAGCCGATTATACTAGACTATATACAGAGATCCTATACCTATGGCTATATAACATACCCCCTGGGAAAGTACGATTTTAGTACTTTCTTAATTAGAATAGTTGATTTTTTATAAAATCACTTGAAAAATCGTTAATTATCATATTTTCGGACGATTTTTCGGAATTTTCGACGATTTTGAGAGCTGTATCCGAATTAGGACTAGCGTAGTCGCTTCCCCTAGATTAACTAGTTTCCCGGGAATAGGTATAAAAAAAGCCTTATTCTACTACTTTATAGCTTCTATATTAATATGAACTCTACTATACGCTTATAGATCTCTTTTCTAATACTTCTAATTATTATAAATATAGCTCGTATATATAGATTATTAACTTAACTCCTTCCCTTAGTGAAGAGAGTTTATAGATCTTAGGTATAGTTTTCTAGATACGCTTTTCGCTATATTTACTAACTTTTTAGTATAGTAATATAGCTCGTAAGTCTATTATAAGTAGATCTCTTAATCTATAGATATATAGCTCATATTCTATAGTTCACTAAGTCCCTTAGTGCTCCTAGTACTCTTCTACCTAAAGCTCTTACTAAAGGTAAAGCAAAATCAAGAACTCCTTATCCTATATATAGCTTAGTTCGAGAGGTTCCTTACCTTAGTTATTATAAGTACTATATACTATTCTAAAGCTCGACTAACTTGAAATAGTATCTTCTACTCTTAAGGGAAAGAGTAATAGTACTTACTATAATGCTATTAGTAAAGGTACTCATTACTAGAAGTATACTTCTAGTTATTCTTATATTCCTATTCCGCTCTCTTATATCCTTATTATATAGCTCTTCTTTATTAAGTATACTAATAAGTCTACTACTAAGAAAGTAAGCTCTTTTCCCCTTATTAGTACTACTAATTCTAATCTCTTAGAGTATATCTCTTATCTTAGGTACTCTATTCGTACTATACTTAAGATTACTAAAGCTAATAAGGAGGGCTTAAATAATAATAAGGATATAGATTAAGAGCTCGGTTCTAATAATAAAGAGATCTCTATTATTACTAAAAGTAAAGGTAAAGGTAAGGGTAAAGTGGTTAAGGAGAGCCTTAAGGAATAATCTAATCGAGTAAAGAGCCTTTTATATAAGATCGTCGATACTATTATTAAGCGTCTTTAGATCTCTTCTCCTTTAACTTTATACTCTATTATTTATTAGATTCCATAAATAAAAGGTATAAAAGAAAGCCTTAATTCCTATTAATTAATCGTCTTAATCTTTGCTCTAATATCCTAAAGGTTTAGTAAAGCCCTAAAGCTCTCGAACTTATAGTAAGGTAGATTTTTCGTGAGTCTATTTACTAGTATACTACTCATTTCTAGGTATGTGATCTGAAATACGTCTTTACTATACTCTTAATATAGCTATATATTCTAGATATTAATATAATATAGCTTTATAGTAATCCTCTCGTTTTACCTTATAATTAATTAAATAGTTTATTAATTATTACAAAATATTATCTAGAGCTCTCTAAGATCTAAATATAGATCCTTAAATAGCCTCTATAGAGCTATAGTCTCCTTTACTATATAAGTAACTCTAAGTATTTCTGATTTAGTTAAAGAGGTTATTACTATATTCTAGTAAGTAGCCTTCTATATAATAAGCCTACTAAATAAAGAAATCATATAGCTATAGCTCGATTAATATATATTAGGATTATCTATATACGACGAATCTAACGCGATTTGTAATTATATCTCTATATACTCTCTATTATACTAAATAGCTAAAAACCTAGTCCTAAATAGATATCTAAGAGCTTAGTCTATAGCTATAAAGTACTCTAGAGCTAAGTTCATAAGGAATTAGGAGAGTACTATAGTTATAAAAGCTATATCTAGCCTAATTATAATCACTATATAAAGTAGTAATCTCACCTTCTCTTAATATACCTTAATTTTAATATAAATAAGCTTAACTAGTATATTTCTATAGCTCGATTCTAGGTAAAGGAGTACTAGAGTACTTTTTATCTACTATATTAAATCTTTTAGTAATCTTCTCGATATACGTATCGTGAACTAGCTAGAGCTTTCTAGCTTTATAATCTCTAATTACTTGAATTCCTAGAAACTACTCTATATCCCATATATTATAAAGCTCGTAAACCTCCTTAATTCGAGTAATTATTAATTTAGTATATGCTCTATTATTCTTATAGTAGAGTACTTAAAAGTTATCTATATAGAAAATAATAAAGACCTTATAATCTATATTCACGTATATATAGGGCTCTTCGTTAAGCTAAGAGAGGCCGATTCTCTTAAGAGTATTAGTCTAGTACTTATACTATAAAGTAAGTAAGTCCCTAAGCCTATATAGAGCTCATTCTACCTCTACTATATATCTAAGCTACTTGAAACTATCTAATAGCTTAACTACTACTTTAGGCTTATTAGAATCGTGCTTTATATTAATAAATATATTTATTATATCGAACTACTTTATTTCTAGATTAAAATGAGCTATAATTATACTAGTTACCTTAAAAGACCTCGCTATAAGTATAGTAGTATATATAAATAAGACTAAAGTATCTTCTTAAAGATCTTTATATATAACTAGCCTTAAGTAGTATTAAGTAATATACTTATATAAATTAGTCTTATATATAAATACCTATTTTAAGGGAATTAGTAGTGAACTTACTTTATTAATAGGAATAATCCTCTAGTATTTATAAGCTTAGAGGTTATTTATTTCTAGCTTTATATCTACTATAAAGTACTCTTTATAAGGGTATTTCTCTAGATTCTTTCATATCTTTAGAGGCTTTAAGAGATTACTAATATAGAGTTTTCTCGTTATTATATTCCCTAGAGTTCTATACTCTAGAGGTGCTTTTAACTAAACTACTATTATAATTATAGTATATATAGTTTAATAATTAAACCCCTTCTTATAATCTTCTAGTTAATTAAGCTAGAGAGATCTTAGAAGAGATTCTAAGTAATTATTCTATTCTAAACTTCTTATTAAATATAGTAGTACGCTTATAGTAGCTATTATACTACTACTAGCTCTATCTAAATCGCTATTCTAATTATCTCTCTTATACGAGCGTATTCTAAATACTATATCTCTAGTCTTAATAATCTTTAGTTATTACTTTCTAGGCTTTAGTCTAGGTTTCGCTCTTTTATTATTTACTTTAATTAAGCCTTAAGCTCCTTCTATAGATATTTCTCTCTTTTTAGAGGAGCTATTCGCTCCTTTATTAGGAGTTCTTCTTACTTCGGTAATAGGAGTATTTAGTGAATCTTATAATTAATCCTAAGGAGATCCTTCCCTACTTTTATTAGTTTAGTATACTTCCCTAATAGTTCCGGTATACTCTATTACATTATCCTCTATTATATTAGGGCTATTTAGAAGCCTAGTACCTTTAATTCCACTACTCCTTAGCTCTAGTATACTTTTAGGTTCTAGAGTACTCTATAGAGTTATAAGTCCTATTCCTAGTAAGGTTTCCGAGCTATCTACCCCCTAGTTATAGCTTACTTACACGCTCTTAGGCTCTTCTAATAATTAATTTAACTACTCTATACCCCCTAGTTTAAGCTCCTTTTCATTTTACTCTAAAGAGCTCTCATACTATAATCCCTTATTCTTAAAGATTAATTTAGTATCCTAAATATCATCCTTTAGGAATAGTTTAATTATCTCCTTTAAAATCTTTATATAATAGCCTTTTATATTCTTATACTCTTTTTTATAGAAGATATTCTCGTTAAATACTATATTATATATAATAATTACTTAATTAAGTATAAGGATCTAGATCTTATATATATTAGATATAATATATTTAACTAAGTATCTAATATACTCGTATAATATAACCTTAAATACTCTCTTATTCCGCCTTACTTCGTGGTCCTTAATTAGTAGATACGCCCTAGAGCTATATATATAGATCTTATTCTAGTTAAGCCTAAGATCTACTATTATTCTTATAATAAGCTCTAGGTTATACTACTTGAAGTAGTTCTAGAACCACGAATCGAGCTCTTTATTTAGTGTTTTCTAGTTATATATATACGAGGGGCTTCGATTATATAGGTAGATTATAGCTATAGAGCTCTCTAGCTATAGCTTTTCTAGTAATCTAGCTATTATATGTATTATAATCGCCTTATTAATAATATCTTACTTTACCCTCTCTACTCCTCTATTTAGTTCCTATATATATAATAAGGAAAGCTCAATTACTATCCCTTATTCTTTCACCTAGAGCTAATAAGCTAACTCTCCCTAGATTAGAATAACTACCTTCTCTTAATTATACTTTATATAAGTAATTAATAGATTATACTATCTATATACCTATAGCTCGAATTCTCTAATAGTATTAAATACTCTTATACCTTCTTTACTTAGTAATAGGTATCTAAAGAGCTTTCTACTAAATTTGTCTTTTATAATTAGAATCTAGCTCGAACTATTATAGTCGCTTAGATAATCGAATAAGTCTTATAAGACCCTCTAAAATAGTCGAGGAAATCGTCTCTTAATAAGCTTATATAAGATTACTTACCTAGTATACGCCTAAGTATAATACTCGTAGGTAAGTCTTATTAGGCTATATATTTTCATATTCCTTATATATTTAATGAGCTTCTAAAGGGCTTTATAGGCTAGATATCTCGTCTCATATATTACTTTTCCTCTAAATCGCTCCTTAGCTTAAGATACTCCTTAGATCTCTTATACTAAGTCTTAATTAATTATTCTAGTATTAGGAATATAAGAATACTACTAGTACTTATCGGAATTTCGAATAGAGTAGTAGAGTAAGTAGATATTAGCTTATATTTAAGGAAGACTAAATTAAACTTATACTCTAGTTATATTAATATAATATTCTTCTCCTTTATTCCTAATCTAATTATAAGATCATATTTATAATACCACGTATCCTTTTTAGCTAGACGAGCTTTAGAAACAATATTTATATAGAAGCCTTTAACTACTACTATATTATAGAGGATTAGATCTTATATACAGGGTCCTTAATTACTATTAACAATATTTTTAATTATATAAGTACCTCTTCTAGTAATTAGAATAATAGTCGTCTCTACTTCTATATAATTATTAATCTTTACTTTAATAAAAGTCCTAGGATTAATTAATTCCTTACTATTAACTAGGTATATAGTACTATAGTTATCTAGTAAAGTACTCTATAATAGTAGGTGTCTTAAAAAATCGAGTATTATATAAATACCTTATCTAGGCTCTTAGATTATAAGTATAGGATCTACTAGAGTAGTATTAAAGTTTCTTAGATATTTAATACTCCCAGAGTTTAATTCCTTAGGCTCCTTTTTAGTACTAGTACTAGAGGATAACTTAGCTACTACTCTCCTTAAATTATTAAGTTTTAGGTTATATTTTTGCTCGAGCTTTAGTCTAAGCCTCTTCTAGTACTTAGTTATTAGTGTTTCCCGAAGTCTTTCGAGCAAATTATCTATAAGCTTAAATCTAAGTACTCTTTAGCTAGATCCTATAATTATAATTTCTATTATAGTATAGTTAACTAGCTCTTACTTATGTATTTTCTTCGATAATCCCTTATAAGGGTACTTAAAGCGCTTGTCCTCGTCTAAATAAGGTTTATTATCTAAGCTAGAGGCTTAGCCTCCGAGTATTATATAGATTCTAGGAGCTCTAGTATACTTAGTACTCTAATTCTCTAAGATAATTTAACTAAATACTTGGCTGTATTACTCTAGTATAAGGATTAGTATCCCTAGCTCGTCTTTCCTATATAGATTATTAAGTTATTTCATTACTTAGGTGAGAGTAATTTTCCTCTAAATTACTATAAGGAACTCGATTATTATTAGAGTCCCCTCGATATCAGTGATCTTAAGGGCTTTAGTATAGTTAAGTACCTTTTCCTAGTTAGTAAACTAGTGCTTTGGACTAATACCTCCTTTACTTACTTATAATAGAACTCCTTAATATACTCTATATACTAAAGTAATCTAAGCTATATTCGTAGAACCGTATTTCGTAGCTAGTGCCTTAATAATCCCGCGAATAGAGCTCTATTTACTCGATTTAAGCTCTAAGGTAGAATTCGTAAGGATCTTAGTATTAATTATTTAATAGAACTATTATCTAATTACTTAATAATATAATTACTTATTTATCTAGTTAGTTTTCTTTACCTCGTAGTCCCTAAGGCTCGCTAAATAGTATTCTCGAACATTAACGAATATTATAGACTCTAGAGATATAAGCTTTAGTCCCTTCTCTTCTAGATATTAAGTATCCTTATCCTAGTTCTCGATTTCGATCTAATACCTTATATAATAATCCTTAGTTACCCTAAGGATAAGCTCGTCCACTATAGTAGGAGGTTCTAAGGGAGAGTTATCTAGCTTAATCGTATAGTCGATAAGTAGATTAATCTCTTCCTAGATACCCTCGTTTCTAGCTATACTATAGAGAGCGTTAAACTAGTCTACCTAGGAGGTATAGTCCTTAAGAACAATAATCTTTACTATAGCTTCTATTATATTTACTTTAAGGTTAGAATTATTGAGGTCGAGTTCTAGTAATCTATAGAAACTCGTATATAGAGCGAAGTATATAATTTTTAAAGGAATTAATAAAATAAGCTCTTAAATATACTCTATAGTATACTAAAAGGAAGCTTATTAGTGCGAGGCCGGGCTCATAACTAATATACGTAAAGATTATAGAGTAGGGAGTAGTATTTCTTATAGAAAAGAGTTAATTTAAAGCTAGCTAGAAAAGACTATAGTAAAGCGTGAGATCTCTAGGAATAAGTTCTTTAGATCCTAACTAAGTGAACTAATCGTACTAGACTATATATAGAGATCCTATACCTATAGCTATATAATAGAAGGTAAATTAAGAAGGAAGGAACGATATATATAAGTCACGTGACATTTTTCAAAACACTTATAAAACGTTAAAATAGCTATAAGCTAGCTTAAACTTAAAATTAGATTCAAGTACTTAAATTAACTAGTCTTAAATTAAATTAAACCCGATTTGAAATTAAGTTTAAATCGGGTTTAAATTGGGTTTAAATTATAAGCTTAACTTAAATTATATTTAAACTAGATTCAGATTAGACTTTATCTATCCTAGGCACGTGACTAAGTATTTCCAGGGTTTATCCCTAACTATTTATTATACCTATATTAGGAGTAGTTTTATATATTAGCTATTAAGGCTCACACTAGCTTAGCTAGCTATATTATATAGTTCTAAACTAATAAATTATATTAAAAGAGATTTTTTTTAATTTAATTTATTATATAAGAAATTATTATATTATAAAAAGCTAGATTATAAGCTAGAAATATATAAAGTTTTTATTATATAATAATTAGTAGCTTTAGGATAATTTAAAAAAATATAAGGAAAGTTGGAATTTTAAGGCCTTATATAGTATATTAAATAAATAAAGTAAAATAGAATAATAGCTATTACTCTATTTTATTTAAGCTTAAAACTTGTTACTCTTATTTTATTCATATATTATTCAAGTTATTCATGAATATTCATGAATAACTTGAATAACGCACGTGATATGTACACGTGATTAAGCTAGCCGAATCGGATAATGTTCCGGGGGGCTCGCACCTAGTGTCACGTCGCTACCTAATTAGGTAGTAGTTATATTTAGTAAGCAAATCGAACCTTAGTAATACTTCTAGTTTATTATTATAGAAAATTAGTATTTAAGTATAGTACTAGCTTAGCTTATATAAGGCTACTTAATAAATACCTTAATTCTTTTTTAAAATTTAATTATATATCGATTTATTACAATTATATGACTTTCACGTGATTATTTATAGTTATTTATATTATTCATAAATAATTATTCTATTTTACTCAAGTTATTTAAGATATTCGTTACTCATATTTTATTTAAGTTATTCATGAATTATTCTTGAATAACTTGAATAACTTGAATAATCCTTTAATACACTAGCCTTACGTATACCTGAAAACCTAGTGACTAAGTACCTAGAACTACTTAATTATTACAATGAGGTAAATTAATTCCAGGCACTTAATTACTAAATTTTCAAGCGCTTATAAGGCCTTAAAATTCCGACTTTTCTTACCTTCTTTAATTTTTTTTAATAAAATTTACTAATTATTATATAATAAAAACTTTATATTATACTAGCTTGTAATTTAGCCTTTTATAACATAAATCTTTTTATAATAATAATCTTTTTATAATAATATCTTATATAGTAAATTAAACTTAAAGAATAAGCTTGAGTTTTAGTATTCTTATCCGAGCGCTTCTACTTTAGGTTAATAGCTATAATCCTAGTAATCGACACCCCCCCCCCGGGGGGGGTCGTTTTAATTTTTCTCAAATCTTGTAATAAATTAGGCACTAATTAAGTCGATAAGCATATATTTATATATACTAATACTCGTTTTTTACGTGCTGATTAACTAATTATACTTGATTAAATTTAAAAAAGTTTAATTAGTTTTCATTATTTAAAAAAAACCACTGCGGTTTTAAGGTAAACAAAAAAGATAGGCAAATTGACATCAAGTGACATAATTTGAGGGCCTTTTTGAGTAGCGTTTAGGGTATATTTTTATAACTTTACACGCTGGAAAAGTACTTTACAGAAACGTTACAGAGGACTAGATTTACAATATATTCTGTAACGTTACAAATTAACATCTCTACTCCCAACGCTTCTATTGAAAGAGCGCGTCTCGATCAATTGTTCAAGCCTCTGAATGCCCTCAAGGATAGGGTCCCCGTATAGCCTTCCTCGACTTGAATTTCTGCCTGAGGATTAGGACATCAAGAAGGAACGTCGAATAACAGCCAGCCAAGACCTCCTACAGTAGCTGGCCGGCAATTGGCTAGTTTTGAGCGATCACAGCGATGCTCAATGGTTGCCGCGAGGCTGCCCTCAGCTGAGTCGATATGAGCGCCATCCTGGATCTAACCTCTACGCCTAACTCAACAAATTACTTCGCATGCAAGCCGACTCAGCGACTCAATATTCACCGAGAACCCCTCTCTTTAGATTCTCTCAAATCTGGTCTGAATAATGCGTAAGTGCACCCCGTGATTTGTACCTGCTGTCACAGTTATCCGTCAGTGAACCTCTGCTTCACAACTCATCTGCCAAGAGGTTGTCTAGCTTGCTAGTACAGGCGTATCTGGTACGACACGAGAAAAAAGTATTACGGAGGCCAAGGGTCAGCAGCCACGTAGATATGCAATGAATGGCTACGCATGTAAGAAGGGCTGCATGGTGGGGAAAGCAATTAAACGCATATTGGCATACATCGTGGCGTGACTTTCAGCTGCGTTGCCAGCGAGATTATAAGGCTGATGGCTTGGCTTCGGCGTTAGAAAAAGCCATTGCGTAAGAAATTTGTTAAGAGGTGTTTCAAAAAAGTGAAATCATTTTGCATGTGCAGAAACTAAGGCGTGATAAAGTTTAGTTTTCTCTATAAATATATTAAATATCAAATTCTGTCTATAAATCTCTCATCTAAGTATCCTCTATCACATTAGGGAATCAAACCCCAGAAATAAACATGCTAAATCTAGATTCTGCCTAGAACATAGATTGGTTGTTCATAGTATAATTCGCAATTCTTTCGGCAAAATGCTGCACCGCGTACTGTGAATCGGATACAGCCACTTCACAATGATTTCCTTTCCCGCTGACAAGGCTTGAATCAAAGCAACAACTGCTGAAATCAGCAGGTGCGACGCAACCAACGAAGCCGCTGGGGCAATCATTGGCTGAGACGTACAGGGTGTGTGGCGGACAAGTCGTGACCGTGGATGTGGTTGTCCTTCCGTTGGTCGATTCTTCAGAGGAGTTGCGATCGACAATATCAGCCGCGGGCTTCTTATCGCAGACAAAAACATCCGTAGTGCAGCCGGTAAAGCCATTGTCATCGGAACAAGTATGAAAAGTTCCGAGGTCTCCCTCTAGTCCACAATCATTGTGGAATCGACGTTTCCCTGCACAAGCATATGTATAGCTGTCATTATCAATAGGCAGGCATCCCACAAAGCCACTGCTGCAGTCACCTGCCGAAAGGTAGATCGAGGCTCCTTGGCATGTCGTCCTGAGTGGCTTATTGGAGTCAGCGATGATGGGGATGGCGTCCGTAAGAACAAGGATCGAAGCGACAGTGTGGATGATGATAACCAATGCGTTAAAATGCATTGTCGAAGTATGAAACAATGATTGTATTGTATCGAGTGGTGCTAGCTGAGCACTCTTCGAATGAGGGTAATGAGATAAAGAAACGTTCAGCTCCACCAAGGTTGAGCAGCCAAGGAAAAACAAGAAATGTGAGTGGTCGTTAGAGTTGACGAAGATGATTGGAAAATGAAACTGACAAAGGAGATAGATAAATGAAAAGTTGGACTTGAGAGTGAAACTGAAACTGGATGGATGAGATGAAGACTGATAGAGAGTCACAAGAAGCGGTATTTGTATTCAAACAAAGCTTTGCCTCAGCGGAAGTTGAGAAAGAAAGCGCATGAGCCACGTTGGGCAGAGTGGCTGTGTGTGCTGGGCCGAAAACGGAAATAGACCCGGGTTAATCTGCACGATTGATCGATAAGTTCGTGGACTTGACCTAGGGGTCAGTTGCCAAGACAAAGAGGGCACAGTCAACGGTCAAAAGCTAATTAGAGTGCTGCTGTTGTTTCAGAAGAGCTGACAGCGCAGTGCAGTGGCACTTGGGAGAGTCGAAGCATGGAATTGCGTGGTAGAAAGTAGGGTCTGCGATTGGAATGACTAAAGGGTGGGGAGGGAAAAGAGAGCTTATTTCTGACACCTCAGGTAGCCTTCTTTAGACAAATGACAGTCAATCCGGCACCCTGCATACGCATATACTTTGTGTGTGCAGCGAGAGAGACTAATGTTTGTTGGTTTTGGTCATGATGAGAGTTGGGGGGTTGTAAGGTCAGGAGGTCAGAAGGTCAGGTTGAAGATGCCGAAGGGGAGCCCTTGCGGAAACCTGACTTGGGAGAGGCCTCCCGAAGCTCTGCAGACCATGAGCGAGGATCGGAGAAAGAAAGTGCATTCTGTGGCGGGGATGATGGACATACTCGCTGGAGTGTCCCGTAAACTTTTAGGTGGGTGGAACAAGAAGTTCCAAATATCAGACTTATTGGAGGTGAATCCTTTCCACTGTCCATCATGCATTGGAGTCTGGGCCAGTGAGCACTCTGAGCACCTTTCTTACGCAAGCTGAATATCAATCTTTTCGTGGAATGTGGTGGGTTGCTGGATACCCGCCGGTAGTTGTCCGTCGCATGCCGGGCACAAGAATTGTGACAAGAATTGTGGCTTTTTCTTTAAACATGGCGCGTCAGGAGGCAGTGAGAGGCGGCGCTGCTGCGGGGCGTGCTGCGGGCTGTGCGGCACTGCGGGCTGCGGCACTGCGGAAGTACTGTGTAACCACGGGGAGGGGTGGATGCCAAGGTGCCAAGGTGCCAAGGTGCCAAGCTTTCCACGCTCCACGCCCATCGCGTGCGACGAGCAGGACTTGGCAACTTGGCCTATTCGCCCGCCTCGCCCGCCTCTGAAGTTGCTAGTGGAACCTGCCCTATGTCTGGTTGTCCCCCCAACCAGGCCGATGAACGATTGGTCTGGCGCTTCTCACATCAGCTGCGAAAAAGCAGAACACGTCGGAATTCTTATTCGAGCGTCGTATGCCAGTTCTGGCAGCTCATCTGGCAGCTGAAGTCGGCGAGATCTTGAGCGCTCTCGGACACGGTGCAAACAAGAGCTCACGAACAGTATATATCAATGGATGACACCCTCTGGAAAACGTCTCTTGCAAGTCTGCAAGTAACCATACAAGTCACCAACTAATTGTGGAGTCTCAAATTCTCAATGCTTTGGTTTAAGATGCATTCAACCAGAAGCGGTCAGAACGCGCCGCTCAGTGCCGCCTTGAGGCCGATCAATTGTCGTCCATTCATGTTTCTACAAGCTTTCTATTTTCTTCTGCTTGCGATTGTGTCTGGTCAAGCTGAGGAGGAGCCTCAGCTTGGATTCGATCTATTCACGTCAGAGAACCTCCAGGATGCCGCCCTTTCCAATACATCCATTGCATCGGACTATGTATCGACACGTTGCAAAACGCCTATTACTTCGGACTATGTATCGACACCTTGCAATACGCCTAGTGCTTCCGACTATGTATCGACACCTTGCAATACGCCTAGTGCTTCCGACTATGTATCGACACCTTGCAATACGCCTATTGCTTCGGACTATATCTCGACACATTCTGGCACCGTCGCACATGAATCTGCATTTTACACATCGGCTTTTGACTCCGTGGTAGTACCCCAGGACGCCTCCGCCGATTCATCGTCTTACCGTGGTGATGCATCATACACATCGGCTTTTGACTCCGTGGTAGTACCTCAGGACGCCTCCACCGATTCATCGTCTTACCGTGGTGATGCATCGTACACATCGGCTTTTGACTCCGTGGTAGTACCTCAGGACGCCTCCACCGATTCATCGTCTTACCGTGGTGATGCATCGTACACATCGGCTTTTGACTCCGTGGTAGTACCTCAGGACGCCTCCACCGATTCATCGTCTTACCGTGGTGATGCATCATACACAGCTGTATCTGAGGACTCGACCACCTTTTCGGGCACGGTTCATCCGACAGCAAGCTGCGCCGATGAGGAAGACATATACGATCATCATTCAAACACGGCACCTTTTTCGGGCACGGTCAATCCAACAGCAAGTTACGCCGATGGGGAAGATTTGTACGATTATCATTCATACACGGCATCAGTTACTTCCGACGTTGTGGCCACACCTACCGACTTCTATCTTCTTGATGAGGCATACACAGCGACTTCCTCTTCCTATGCTGCATCAGCTGGATCAGGGTGCCCGCAGATACCCTCCATCTCAGCGGGCCTTGCCGCAAGATCACAACGGACGATAAATTGGGCACAGATTGCCCAGGACAAGGGCGACAAGAAATACAGGGAGAGATGGGCCGCGATGGTCAATGCTTTGATTAGCGTCAATGTGATAGTCAACTTTGAAAATCAACCAGAGCTCTGTCCAAAACTTGAGCGATCAGTCATTGACACGTGTAAAAGAGGTGTCAGGACGCAAATCGCTACTTGCAAACAGTCGCTGAGAGACAGTATCGCAAAGTGCAAGGACGCAGTGCGCCATCGTATTGACGAATGTAAGAAGAAGTACTCTAAGTGGGATCCGCGCAAATGGCGCTGCGAAATAAGCCTACGTCCTGAAATTCCGGCATGCGAAATTAAGCGTATCGAGATCCCTTTTTGCGAATTTGATAGGCTCACTGCTGTGTGCTGTGAGGCTACACGGCCACAGGCAAAGGCCCTATGCGCGGCCGGATTTTCACATGCCCAGATCTCGAATCAGGTCCAATCCGTCCAGGCGCAATGTTCCATAGCAACAGCCTTAGCTAAGGCGGTGCTGAAATCCTATCTTTCTGGACAGGTTGTTTCTTTGCTTGCTGATGTGAAAGCAGTCAAAGAGATAGGCGAGGGTGTGAACATTGTTGCAAAATTTGAACGCACGCGAAAAGAATACGACAAGTGGTCATCGGGTCTGATCGCGGCTGGCGAAGACAGGCTTCAGGAGGCACAGAAGGCGCTTATTTCACTCAGCTCTCAGCTACCGCCAGACATTAGGGATAAGGTCACCTGGATTAAAGCAGCGCAGGATGCGGTGAACCGCGACGTTGATGTGTTCCTGGCCAAGGCAACTCGCGTAACCGGTGAAATCAAGTGGATCAAATCCGCCAAAGACACAATCAATGCCTTGAAATCCGCCGCCAGCAACATCCCAGCCATCCAGAAAGCAGCTAAAGAGTGCGCCAAGGTCCCCCTGCACATTACCCCAGCGGAATATCCGGGCTGGGCAAAGGTTAGATCTGCGAAACAGGTTGACCATGCTGTGGCAGCATATGAGAAGATCTTTTCCAGAGATATGCATCGCGCCGCAAAGTGTCAGGCAGTTGTTATAAGAGCGAATCGTGTGCTTGGGGCCTGATCTAATTTTTGGGGCATTCCTGATGCCAAAGCATCTTTCCTGTTAACCTAGAAGACTCTGGTGTTGTCTGTTTGGCACAGGAAGAGAAGATACGCTCACAATCTGAGCTCATCGCTCCCTGTCTCCAAACATCTCAACTTTTTGCAAATTTGGGGTCGAGTCAATAGGCAGCATGACGCGTATCTTAAATCGCTCAATGCGTTCAAGTCAATAGTATGAGAAAACAATCCGATTGAAACCTTCTAAATCTATGTCTACGCAGGACGAATGAGTTGTTCAAATGGCATAATGTGTCTTGTCGCCACTACCAGAACCCGGAAATATTCACAGGATGACCCCTTTTCAACTTCATTGACTCCTCCCCACACCAGACAAAGGTTGGTTTTCTCGCCTACCTTTGCTACCTTTATATAGCTGAGTTTTCTAGTGACCTTAAAGCCGTTTAGCCAAAGACTGCTCGCTAGTCCTTGCACATCAGCGGTGGACATCTGGTCCTGCTTAGACCGGCTCCAGGCAAGTCCAAACTACGGAGACAGCGGCATAAAGTAACGGGAATATAGGGCATGCATAATTCCAGGGCCTCTAAAATGCCCTATAGTGTCTCACTTGGCCTTGCAGCCACTATAATTACACTGAGTCAAGGCTATAGGACCCCTGAAGGCTCACTGAAACCTCATGTAGCTCTTTTAGGACGTTCTATCAAGCTATAGCGTTCTATAGGGCCTTAGCCCCTGTATTTTTAGACGTGCGTCCGTGATTAGTAGCGGGGCAAATTGAGCTTTTACTCCCCTATTAAGCTCTCCCACATCCTTTATTCTTCTTTACTTTACTAGCTCTCACTTCTTAATTAAAGCTATTTATTACAGCTATATTTAGTAGTTTATTTAACTTCCTTAACTTATTATATAAGTAATTAGAGCTCTCATTACTCCCAAATTCGTTGTAATGTATAGAGGGTTACACGTGACATTTATACATGTGATATACCTCGGCTCTCGAGTAGTATAGTCGGCGATTAGGAGGATTAGTAATCCTATCACATTACAGGAATACTACTAATTAGTAAGCTAGCTATATACTTATTAATTACTAGATTATATATATATTATTAAGGGCTCTTATTTATAAGAGCCTCTCTTAGACTTCTAAAGAGAAATAGAGATTAATTCTATATTAAATTTAATACTAGTACTTTTTATACTTATACTCTAATTTAAATTATTACCTTATTACCTACTATTAACTACCTTATAAGCTAATCTCTCTACTCTTAAGGGAAGTAGTTTAATAACGTAATTATATTATAGAACTTATAAAACATATAATAGCTTATTATTAACTCTATTCCTAAGAAGGAAATTAACTAGATTAATTCTTATAAAGGAAATAGTAAATACTCTTTTAATACTTTTAATAGAGCTATTTAAGTACTTCTTAAAAGTAACCCTAATAATAATAATAATCTTAGTAATAATCTCGATATTATAATTATTAGTTTACTAGAAATACTAAGTATTATTATATATAGTCGTGGAATACTCGTTATATTTATTATTAATAAAGTAGTATATTATAGAAGTAAG
>JAJTUS010000445.1:0-16172 GCA_021399465.1 Hyaloscypha sp. PMI_1271
CGAAATAGACCTCTAGATACTATAGAGCTCCTCTCATATCGAAGACTAGGCCGGGATTAAGATCTTATTTAGTTATAGATACTTATTGACCCGGAACTCGACTATAACTATAACTAGACTTAGATATTTAGTAGGTATAATATTCTCCTTTAGGTTTAGGATTAAGTTAAGGCCGAAAATCTTATTATATACAGCGGTATAGTTAGCTCTTTATTAGATTTATTAAATATGAATTAGAAAAAAATCTACTATATACTAATTACTAGTATATCTAGGAGTTATCCCTAACCTCTCCTAGCTTCCCTAGTAACTAATATAGGTTAATAGCGAAGGGGGGACTAGAAAGACTTATATGATTCTAACGACGTCTATAAAGGTTTAAGAACTCACTCTAGAGGCTAGAAAGAGGGATCTAATATTCCAGGCTACCGTTATAGGGATTACTACCTTTAATATTATTAGGAGGACTTTATACTCTCTCCTTAGGCTACTAGTTAAGGGCTATAAGTTTGATTTATTACCTAGAATATTATAAGCCTTATAGCTCGCTTTCCGGGATTATTAATTCTTGATTATTAATGAGAAGTTAATACTAGATCTCAAGATCCTTTCAAGTATCGACGACTATTTACGGGCTATTATTCCCTCTAAATCCGACTTACCTTTCGGGGGTATAAATATCTAATTATATAGTGACTTTTACTAACTCTCACCTATTAGTAAGAAACCCTTATACTCCCGGTCTTATAGGACTATTATCACATAGTGGAATTGCACGTGACCTTACACTCACTAGTTTACTGAACAGCCGAGCCTTTAGCTCTAATTATCTTTAATATATTATAATAATCGTATATTACAGCTATTTATACTATAATAGTAGTAGTAATATTATTAAATCGAGTTAATTAAGACCCGTTATAGTCTTCTTTATCGTTAACCTACTCTATAAGCCCGTTATAGCTTATCTAGTAGTCCTAATCCTGATCGACTTCTTAATTGAGCTAGTCGAACCACCTGACACTTCCGTACTATATAAACGACTATTAAATCGGAATATGACTTACGCAAACATTTCAATAGCCCTTCCTTCTCCTCGTCCTCGATTAGTCTTAGACAAACACCTTATTTAAGAGCTTATAGACACTCTCTATAATACTGTCCGCGAAGCTCTAGAAGATTACCTCTGTAATAGCCGTTAATCGGTGACGCTATTGACTCCGGCTCCTATAGAGCCTTTATCGACTCCTCCTATAGAGCTTCTATCGCCCTACTCTCCTGCGATTAAACCTCCTACCAATAGATCGAACTCCTACGGCCTCGACTACTCTCCTATCGACGAGCCTCCTTCCGTCTAACCTAACGTCCTTATATACTCTATATAGCCTCGACTACCCTCCTCCTACCGCCTCCTATATGTACAGACGACCCTTCTCCTCTCCTACGCTCCCTGTGCTCCGGATACATATACGGTACTATTTGGGAGCTTGGTTAGTAGCCTTGGGCTAGCTAGCTTGGTAGACTTTAGGGATACTAGATAAAGACGTAGTAGAACCGCCCGATTAGTAGGAAGGAGTGGAATAGGTGAAATTATATGGTTTTAGGTAGAAACATGCGTTTTTGAGCTTTTCAGGTAGAATTCGCTCGATTTTCGACTTTTGCGAAAACTTGGTCTGTGCGTAGCACGTGGAGGGCCACGTAGTTCTTTCTTTTGAGGGGGCACTATCACATGGTGGAATTGCACGTGACCTTACACTCACTAGTTTACTGAACAGCCGAGCCTTTAGCTCTGATTATCTTCAATATATTACAACAATTGTACATTATAGCTATTTATACTATAACAACTATTGAGACTATTAAGGGCTACTACCTCTACCTTATATTTAACTATATAATTTAACTAGATGAGGTTATATAGTAATAAGGTTAAGATGAGGTTTCTATAAGGTTTCGGGCTATACTTAGCTAGCTTTGACTAGGTAAGCTTAAGTAAGAGAGCTAAGAACTCCTCTATACTCGAGTAAGGAATAAGTTTTCACCTAATGAGATTACTTCTTTTACTATAGCTTTACGGCTCTATTTTATAAATAAGGAAGTCCGGGAGTAGAACTCTTAGCGCTTATTAGCTATAGACTAGCCTATAAAGAAGATTATAGCCCTGTATCGCGGCTATAAAGCTAATAGGGCAACTAAAGAAGAGGCTAATAACTTGTATACTAAACTTTACTTATATCTAAGGGTAAGGATTATACTTATAACTAACCTTTAGACTAAGGTAAGCTTAGTTAATAGTACTATAGGTTCTATTCACGATATTACCTAGGATACTAGAAAGGACCCTATAGCTAGTTTACTATCTATAATTATAGTTAAATTCGATGAGTATAAGGGCCTAGACTTTCTAGGCTATAAACTAGGTATAGTTCTAGTCTTTCTAGTTATATAGAGCTTTAAGTATAAAGGTAGTACTTGTAGTTATATATAGTTTCCTTTATAGTTAAGCTATATAATTATAGTTCATAAAAGCTAGGGGCTTACTATAAACCGTATTATCTTAAACCTAGTAACTCGAGAGTACTATTTAGGTCTTTCTTATATAAGTTACTCGAGAGTTAAGACTCTAGGTAACCTACTTTTTAAGGTTCCTTTTTACTTTAATTACTTTATACCTAAGAATTTAGCTAATTTAATAGATAAGTAGATAGATTATAACCTAAGAGGCTTATAGCTTATTTAAATAGAGCTAGAACCTCGAATAGTCTATTTTACAAGTCTATAAATAAATCTCAATTATATAAGTCTATTAATCGCGAGTGAATTCCTATTTAGTAAATCGTAAAATTCACCTTTCTCGGCTTACTAAAACTTTAATCTATAAATATTAAACCTTTAACCTTTAACCATATAACCTTATAATAACCTCTATAATACTACTAAAATATCTTATTTTAACCTAGAAGGCGGTGAGGAAGTCCTTAAGTAGTAAGTTAATAAGGGTCTAGAGCTTAAAGCCCCTAGAGAGGTCCTTAAGGAGCCTGAAATTAATCCTAGTATAGATCTAATTCAGATCTAGATAAAGATATTCCTATTATCCTAAAAGGTAAGTCTTATATCTTTATAGCTCTATTTTAGCCTATTCTAACTATAGGAGGCTCTAATATATAATTAGAAAACCTTGAATCTAGCTCAGATATCGCTCTAGATATTCCTCTTATTAAAGTTAGTAAGTCTTATATCTTTATAGCCCTATTTCAGCTTATTCTAACTATAGGAGGCCTTGAAATACAGTCCGAAAACCTTGAATCTAGCTTAGATATTATACTAGTTATCCCTCCTATTAAAGTTAGTAAGTAATCTAGCCTTATAACCCCGTTTTTATTTATTCTAACTATAGGAGACCCTATTCCTAAGCTACTAGAGAAGCCCACATCTATAATAGATAATCTAGCTTTAATAGTTCCGGCTTATAAAGCTCTACTTCATGAAGGTAAAACACTAAACCTTAAGCGTTCTTCTAATATTAAGGCTCTTATTAATTAGATTATTAGTACTATAGCTAATCCGGAATATACTTATTATACTAATAGTAATAGAATATAGGTTAAGTATATTATTACTAATTAGTTCTTTGGGGGATCCTATTACAACTACTACTATAATAATATAGGTACCCGGTATTCCTTAAGTAAGTTTCTAGACTATATTTAGGGCTTTAATACCTGGAATTAACTTTACTAGCCTATAGGACCTTAACCTATAGTAGATTTAGTCTCTAGAGTAATTGCTACTACTACTACTACTAATCCTTTTACCCTAGGTCCTTTATTAACTCTACCTACTAATAAGGGTAAGGGTAAGGGTAAAGAGATAGACCTTATAAGCCCGAAACCTAGCCTTAGAAAGGGTCTAAAGCGAATTATACCCGAAAATATTAGCCTAATACCTTAAAGTAAGAAGCCGAGAACTCTTACCCTATTACCTATAAAGAAGCTAATACCTATAAAGAAGCTAGTACTAAAAAAGCCAAATCCTATAGGTAATTAACTAGAAGTTCCTATTAGTTAAAGCTCTTAATCTCTAGTAATTAGTAAGTTTCTAGCCCTTTTTTCTACCTATAATAGCTATAACTAATATCTATAGCCTATAGGTATAAATACAAGTCCACGTCAACTAATCCAGCGTATATCTAAAGGATTTAGGCGCCTAAGAGAGTATGTCTTAGTAATTACAGAGTATAGTATTCTTGTTACTAATCTACTTAAGGAGATAGTAGTTACTCTTAATACTAATTATAAGTGAAAAATGGTTTTATAGGCGTTCTAGGGCTCCTTTTATATAGTAGGGCGTCTTATAGATCTATATTTAGTGGTTTTTACAAACGTTTTTATACGAGTAGTTAGGTTATAGGTCTTTGGTTAGTGGTTTTTATAGGTGCTTTTTAGCTATACTTATATAGAATAGCCTTTTATAGCTCCGAAATAAAATTAATACCTCGGAATTAGGTCTAAATCAGGCTTTTACTCTTTGTATTTGCTCCTACTAATGCGGCCCCTGTATAATAGGATCATTAATCCTCCTAATCGCCGACTATACTACCCGAAAGCTAAGGTATATCACATGTACTAATGTCACATATAACCCGCTACACATCACATCTCTAGTATTTATACTACTAGGAAAAGCGCACTATTAGGGGCACGTGTACATGGTGTGTATATAAATAAAGGTACTAAAAGGTCCTTAGGAAAGCTATAGAAGGGAGGGCCAACCGGTTAATGGGAGGGTGTGTGTTCTGTGAGGTGAGCTTATATAAGGGGGGGAGTACTAGATGTGATTTCATTCGCCTCATGTAGATTACTAATAAATTTATATGCAAAGGTACGAAAGTACGAAAGGGGGTTTCAAGAAATTAGCGTCACCCCCCTGGTTCTGTCATCACTAGAGAAGGGAATTTATAGGGCGAAAGTAGGTAATCTGGATTCTTGACTAGTTAAAATATTCACTGCCTTATAAGGGGGGTGACGCTGATTTCTTGAGACCCCCTTTCGTACATAAATATTATACTACGGGAGCTAAGCGAGCCCCCCCTGTAGTGCGGGAAGCACACCCTTGCTAGCGTGGACGGTTGATAGTGGACGAGGGGATAGCGGGCGTGGCGCCCTGTGTTATCGACGTCGCTACATCGATTGGTACCTCTAATTACGCGATCAAGGACCCTAGTCAATTTATAGTAATTTCTGTAAAATAATATTTACGTTGTAATTTCATTTATGAAGCCTTAGGTATTGAGGGCTAACTGTGGCTAGAGATTAGTAGCGTCGTTATAAGGCTAACTCATAAGGATATCAATATCCCACTACTACTATCCCCCCCCTTAAATACTTATAGTAGGTCTAATATTCGCTACTATCTCGATATATATATCACTCTACTAAAGACACGTAATTGAGTCTTTACCGCTTTCTAGTTCAATTAAAGCTATTCCTAATTTCCTACTTTCTACTTTATATTCTATTAGTACTTTATAGGCTCACTATACGCTTCCTTTATAGCCTCACAACGTCTCTACTAGCTATTATATAAGCCCTGAATATACTCGTCTAGTACTACGTCCTATATATCTTATATAATCTTATGGAGTTAATCTAAGCGGATCTTATCCGGCTAGTAGCGTGCTTCCTAATAGTACTCTTTTATCTAATTCTTTATCTAATTCTATATATACTCAATGAGATTCAAGTCTAGTGAGTACCGAGGGACTTGAATTATAGGGATATAGCGAAGGAGTAAGTTTAGCTTCGTTTTATACGAGCGATAAGAAGAAGTATTATCTTACTAGAACCTATATTAGCTAAGTAAGTAGTTACGGAAGAACTATTCTATTATTGAGAGAACCTTAAGATCATATCGTATAGAGTTAATTGAGCCCTACTCCTTCTCCTAGAAGAGAGAAGGCCCCTTCTTCCTATTGACTATACTTCCCTAGAATATCCATATAAGGAGTTTAGAGTACTTATACCTCATATACTTAGGGAGTAAGCGATCGCTTCTATCCTTTAAGTAGGTAATATACGAGTTCGTATAAGCTCCGCCAAATACCTATACCTCGTCTATAAAGTAGACCTACTATACACGTGAGTGTAGCTATATACTCCCGTCCTCTACTAAGTCTAACTACTCCTAATAGACTTTAGGATCATCTGAGAACCCCTTCTTTCGCGATATACGACGATAGTAATTAAGTCCAATGATAGCTGTGCGAATAGCCTACTTACCCCTTAATTAAGGAAGGAAGTGTGGAATCTTTGAGTATACCACGTGACGGTGAGAGAGGAAAGTAACTACTCCTTAAGTTATGTTTTCTTAGGAGTATAGAGCTTTATATACCTCCCTACTCTCGTTTTTTGTAGAGTAAGGTAATAGTGCTTTATATAGTAGATTTGGTCATTAGTAATATCGAGAGTCTCCTTTATTTAGGGTAAAGGTATCTTAAAAAGGAGGGCCGTTTGGATCTAGACACGCTTATCACGTGTATAATCGGTCTTTCACTAATCGGATGAGGTACTCTCTTAAGAGAACTCTTGAGAGGAATCTATTTGAGAGTCGGGGACGAATAGAGAAGGAGACGGTATAGACTCATTAATAAGAGAGTCTGAGAGAAGCTGAGAGTCTAGAAGAAGGTCACGTGAGTCCTGAGAAGGCTGTGATTCGTTGATTTGAGGCCTAGGCCTATTGCGAGAGTCCTATGACTATGTAGTCTTCTGTGAATCAGGGAGAGAGAGAGGAGGAGAGCGAGGCTATATAGAGGGTAGAGTATCTACGTTATAAAGGTTACTATAATTAGGTAATAGTATAGTGAAGCGTGAATCTTGAGAGTCTATTGTAAGTGAGGATATAAACAAGTAAAGTAAAGCTAGTAGAAGCTGTGTTTTCTGCTATACTTATGGTTCAGCTACGCTAGCGAGCTAGAAGCTTCTACGTGCTCTGATTGGCTAAAAATGGGGTGAGGCGTGGCGTGAGTGAAGCATGAGAGTGTGGCGAATATTGGACCCACCGTAAGTATTCAAGGGGGGGATAGTATCCCCCCCCTGGGCTAAAGATTATTTGGTGGGCCGAGTAAGAACGGTGTGTAGGTATTGGTAGAATTCCTTGTCTGTGGCGCTGCACAGAGCAAAATAAGGTCTGTGTATCAAATCTAGGGTCGCTATAGAAGGTTCAAGAAGACTTTGGGCAGTGGAGCCTCTGAATTCCAGCGTTTTCTATTCGATAAATCCCTTGTCAGATACCCTGGAAAAGGTCTCGAATAACCTCTAGCCTAGGGGGGGGATAGTACTCTCCCCCCCCCCCCCCCCCCCCCCCCCCCCCTAAATGTTTGCTAGCGCGTATGTTTTGGGTATAGGTACGAATAAGAATCCAGGGTGTTAAGCCAGTGAGGAAGTGCCTTTTAAGCCAGCTCAGAGCCACTGCCAGGGCAGAGAGCCTTCTTGAGCCTTCTACTTCGTACGTGCACCCTTGCCTTGATACACAGACCACTTTTTGCCCTGTGTAGAGGGTTGACCAGGTGCTCGAACCACTCAGAAATCGTACTTTATCGAAAACTGGGGCAGTGGAGGCCGCTAGCAAACATTTAGGGGGGTGGGGGGGGGAGAGTAGTAAAGCCATGCCCATCGTATTTTGCATCACGCTAAAGTATCTTCGGCCAGCGAGCACACGAACCACGTTGCCATCGATCAACACCATCTTCCACCCAACGTCCCCTCTTTCTAGCTAGTTAACAAAAGAAATTAGGGCGAAAGGTGCAAAAACAAGTCTATTACAAAACACGGCGAGTTCTGACGCGTACTTGACGCGTGCACGAACCAACGAGAGGATATGACATAACACGGCAGGTTCTGGGGTGGACGCCATGGGCTCGTGTACGGACAATCTCCAGGATATGTCATACCCTGGCCCAAAAACCTCGACCATTAATACAGTGGGTGCGTATGGCATAATCAATCAATCAATCATCCATCCATCCATCCATTCATTCATTGCCGACCACATTCTAGATTTGTGACCAGCAGATTCGTGGCTGGCATGAATCAGCGAAAATTAAAAGTCCGACCTGCATCGTGTCGGAATATCCCAGAGCTCTTTGTTCGAATCCAAGTTACTAATCACGGCAATTCCCATGCCCGAGGGGCTGCAGCATCACTGGCACTTCTTGAGAGGGAGAACAAGGCCTTACTTACAGTACTTATGCACGTTGCCCAGCGTAAAATCTACATGTGTTCAAGGCGAAAGCCGATTTCGCTAGCGACTGTAATCTAAAAGTCATAATACTACCCTGTGTACGTATAGTATTCGCGGTTATCGAAAATATGGAAATAATTATGCCACGTCCAGAAAGTTTAGAGTAGGAGCTTGCGAGCCAGACTTGTGGCTTTCCTGGATTGTGGATCTAACGAACGTGAATGGCGCCAACGGACCGGAAGGCATGTCCCGTACTGTATGATCGGAGGCAGCAGTTACGGTGGCGGAGGCCAGATTTGTGGAGGGCCATTCGAGAGTCCCAGTGGCTTTCAGCTCTGCCTATCGCAGTTGGCGGCCCACAGTTTTTGGGTGACCAGAATTGTCGCGTAGCCACTAAACACCAAGCATACGCTGATAACACAACGCCACACCCAGCATTTCTCTCCACACCCTTCTAGCTCCGAAAACATACATGTTGACAACGCAATCGAAATCAAGCCATCGTATGACCTCTCCTTTGCTACGCAGTAGCAAACAAAGAAATGCGACTCAGCCGCCCTACAGCCACAGACTAGCGGCGACCCTTCATAACAGAATGAATATTTCTGTTTGCATCTATGTCAGCAACTTTCTAAGTACTAATCGATAGTGTCACATCAGCTCTGCAAAGACTAAGCAACTGCAGCAGAAATTTTATTGTGTTTTCTTACCCGCCCGTTGAGATGTCTACGAGACAAGGCTCAAGCTCAACGGCCGCAAAGCTGGACGATATGATCACTATAGTGGACACACACCCTCCTCTTGGTGTTACTGATAAAAAGGCCAAAGATTTGGACAGCTCTACCCGGCTGCAAGACCCTACTTCGACAACCCGAAAGACAGATGATTGGTGGATCTGGGAAATACTTGGTGTTATGGGCTCAGCACTTGCCATAGTTGCCATAGGTGTCTTGTTATTCTTTTACAACCGGAAGCCGGTGCCTAACTGGTCTTATACCTACCGTGGTAAAGTGGCTCTCCTCAAAGATAAAGCAGCCCATGTGTCGTTCAACGCTATCCTGGCCATCCTAAGCACTGTTGCGAGGATTTGCCTATTGATTCCCATCACGAAAGGCCTTAGCCAACTCAAATGGGTCTGGTTTGCGGAGGAGGAGAGAATTCTCACTGACTTGACTGATTTCGAAGCGGCGTCAAGGCAGAGTCTGCTCCAGAGTGTTAAGCTTGTGTGGAGGCTGAAAGGCAGGTAGGCATGCGCTACTTCTCCAATTTAGAGCAGCTTTCAAGAAACAAAACTGCTGATTCTATGACGGTATTCTAGACATTTTGCAGTCATCGGTGCGGTGGCCGTGATTTTCATTCAAGGGTTCGATTTCTTCGTCCAGAATCTTGTCACTTACAGCGTTCTACCCTGGGCAGATCCGTCACTGTCTAAACCGCTTCCACCGAACAGTGAAGAGCTATTTGCGCGGTGGCAGAATGAAACTATCAACAACCCGGATCGGAATATACTGCCTCCTCCTGAATTGCAAGTTGCGCGGATCGCGAACGCTGTAAATTACCCCCATGTTGGTTATGGGCCATGTAAGTGTTCGAAACCCCAAGTCGTGGAATTTAGCATCAAAGAGTATGGTTGAGGTCGATTCGAATTATCTGGTTAACAGCGTTTTAAGATTATAGTGTTGATACGGAAATGAAGGCGAACATCTGGGCTGCCCTCTACGCCACCGACCCCTACGGCAACTGGGCTTCCGCGTCGTACATTTGCAGCACGGGAAATTGCACGTGGCCGAATTACTCTTCGCTTGGTGTGTGTGCGCGCTGTTCTGATCTCACGCCCAAACTGACAAAGAGCTGCACTCCCGCACCCGGGATCGATCCGGCAGGCGTCACAGGCTGTGACGTTTCCTTGCCCAACGGCTTCAGTCTAGGCGGCGTTGAGAAGTCTCGCTATCACATCATGGCGATGAATACTAGCTCGCCACCGCTCGCGTACACCAACTATTCATCCCCAATTGCTATCATTCAATCGATCACCGCATATAATACCTCTTTCGTCAACTCTAGCACTCCCATCAGCGCTTCAGAGTGTGCCTTAGTGCCTTGTGTTCTGAACTATGACAATACAACAGTCGACCAGAATCCCGACTCTGAGAAATTCGGGTTTAATGGAGCTCTCTTTCAAGAATATGCTGGGGAGATCTGGGACAACCTCACCATTGACAATACTCAAGCCTTTCCCCGAAACGGCCCTACCATCAACGTGGCCGTGAATGCATCCCTTAATGGCCCTTCACGCTACTCCATGAACGAAGACGCATATCTGGCCTTGAAGTATTATATTGAAGCTCTTCTCAGTGGCTTTGTCAGTGTGAACGGTAGTGGTACCCTATCGTACCAAACGGATGGCAGGACTCAGAACGTGAAAGCGGACTCAGAGGATGCTATGCAAGCGATATACCAACCTATCGATTCCTGCTTTGACGTCTTTGGCAACTCAATACTGGATTGGAATATATGCTCCATTAATTTGCTCTCAATTGGTATGACGAAGATTATCCGTGACAATTCGTTCAACTTCACCGCAAATTCAGCAATCGGAGTAACAGTTGTCTACCAGCCAACTATTCTTGTGGCTTGGTTATGGATTATACCCGCTGGAGTGCTCTGGATTTTCAGCCTCATCATGCTGATCGGAACAGCTTGGAAGACGCATCGGTCTGGAGTGAGGACATGGCGGGGAAATCCATTAGCACTGGTGTTCCTGAGACTTGGCGACAAGGAGCAGGAGATGGTGAAAGATTACGGGTTGACGGAAGAGGGCCTGCACAAGACAGCAAAGGCACTGCAAGTCCAGCTACGCTTTACGGATAAGCAAGCGCAACTAGTTCAAGGTTGATGTTTGGGGAGCCATATATAATGGCTGAATACATATCTCGAAGATCAGAAATTCGTGATCCTGTTTAACAATATCTTTAGCCATGACGCAAAAGTAATGTTCGAATCAAGGGTAAAAGCCATTACGATTGAAATTTGAAGACTATGAACACGAATTGAACTAACTTATAGAATAAGTCAAACCTCAATATATCTCGCACCTTTACGATGCCAACGGAGGCTTGTAAGGGTTGTGGTGAGCAGTTATCCAAGAGCGCTCCCGAGTGCATTTGTGGAGAAAAGAACCCGCACCATGTAACCCCGCCTCCATCATCTCTAACCTGCCGAACCCGAAGCAACTCCCTCACCGCCAATGAGCCCTCACCAAGAAGAAGAAGAAGAAGTGAAGAAGTGAAGGTACAACATAGTCTTGAGTAGGGAGCTCTTTTTGATCTTTTTAGATTCTGGCTGTCTATGAACCAAGAGCGGGACACTGCGAGGAAATTATATGAAGGGTCTGGGTGGTCTGATAATAACTTGGGGCTTGTGGTTTGAATTAGAAGGATCGGGATGGGAATTCACTTCTTAAGAGTACTCTGTAATACAGCAGCCTTTTTCCAAAATTCTTTGATCTCCTTCATGCCAGGAATTGTCTTCACCTGGACTCCTGACCTCTCAGGACTCTCAAAGAAGGGTAGTTCATAGCTTTCTGGGTAGTATCCGCCGTATTCCCAATCCATAATCGCAAGAAGTTACCAGGTGTCAGGGCAAACGAAGACGTTTACTTGTGAAAGATCTCGATGGCAGAACACAAATTCGGAAGTGGATATATTTGTCTGAGACTATGACTTGCAATTATTGGGACGAAGAACAATTGCTTGAGGTAGGCAGATAATGCTAGAAGGTCCACCTAGCTTATTTGACTAGAGACTGTGTAGCTCTTCGAGGCAGTGGCGGATTTGGGGTATCACCTCTAGCTACTCTTCAAGTTTCAGGTCTTGTATTAAGATATAAAAGCTTCTCCTAATAACTACTTCGTATAGAGTATAAATACTATTATACTAGATAAGGGTCTCCCTTCTAGAGTAGTAGAAAGACTCTAGTAGTACTTATATAAGATCTTCTTTTCATATATCTAAAGCATTTTCGTTACTTAATTTCACTAGCTAATAAGCGTATTAGAAATAGGAGTATATGAACTAAGTTTAGGACTTGTAGTCCTCTAAATCTTAGTAGAAAAGTTAACTACACATAGGGCCTAAATTATCCCCTTTTAAAATAAAAGTAATTTAAACCTATAATTCTAAGAATAGACTTAGTATAGTTTAGCTCTTTATAATACTACTTTACTTAGCTTTATTCTTTATAATATACTATAGGGTTCCTTATTTCTAGAAATAATAAATAATTATATAGATTATAGATAATATAAGTAACTAAATAACGAGATAATATAGATAAATAATATAGTATAAATCTAACTATAACCTTACTTATTTCCTTTAACTTACTTGCTTACTCCTAACTTCTTCCTAAGTATAATAGACTTATTCTATTCTAGTTATATCTATAGTACAAATCCAATTACTATAAAGACTTGAGACTATAAAGGCCTTACTTAGTATAGTAACTTAAGAGCTATCTTATAGAAGCTATAAACTTATAAGAGTATTCTTCTAGGAGCCCTACTCTCTTAGAAGTTCTGTCCTAGCTACTATAATAACTTAGGAGCTATGATTTTCCGGGAGTATTCTCCTTACTACTATATTAATATAGGAGCCTTCTATTAGGAGTTTCCTTAAGGGAGCATTTTCTTGTTTTATTCTCCTAAGAGCGTCCTCCTATAATCCTTACTCTCTTAAAAGATCTAATCTAGTTACTATAATAACTAAGAAACGATTTATCTAGGAGCCTTACTTCTTATTAAGGATATTTTTAGTATTAATAATCTAACTAAAAAGGTCTAGAATATTATTAGCTCTACTCCTTTATTAAGGATATTTTTAGTATTAATAATCTAATTAAAAAGGTTAGAATATTATTAGTTCTATTCTTAGGGCTAACTTTACTATAACTAAGCCTTAATATTAAAACCTCTTCACTTCCTCCTTAAACTTAAAAAAGTAGAGATATATATCTTCTAATAATTTAACTATTTATACTATAGTATCTTTACTCTTAGTAAAAGCTTAGTCTTTAAAGGTTATAGATTATAACTAAGCTTAGAAACTTATAAAGTAATTATAAGTAATAAGTAAAGTCCTCTTATATAATTTATTAGCTAACTATATAATAATTTATTACTTCTATCTATATAGTTCTTAATAGATCTAATCTCACAAGTTCTCTAAGATAAGTAATATAATATCTTAGTTCGCCTTCTCATTATTTTTTATATTATATACTAACTTCTTCCTAAATATTAACGAGATCTAGAACTTATAGCTCTTATTAAGAGATATAAATACGGTATTATTATAAAATACTCACTTAATAAGAGAAGAGTTATTTAACTTAAATATAGTTTATAGGGTATATTAGCTATAACTAGCCTTAATTAGGGAGAAACGTTATTAATAAATAAGGAAAGTACTTACTAGCTCACGTGATATTACTCTAGAGTAATATTATAATTAAAATAAGTTAAGATATTAGACTAAGGCTAATAATATTATAACTAAAATAAGTTAGAATATTAATACTAAACTAAAGAATAGAACTATAATATAACTAAATTAAGTCGGAATATTAAGACTAAAAATATATTAATAGAAATAAAGCTAATATTACTATTAGTACTACCGGTTTCCCGAAGGTCATGTGATTTACGTCACATGATTTCCTATATATAGGACATGGGATATAGGATATAGGATATATAGGAAACGGGACATGCTAGACACTAGTACTAATTAGTCTTAGCGTATTTAGGGATTATATATTAGAACCTCGATACTATAATCTCTACTTACTAGAATATAACAACTTTACTAACCTATATAATTAGTATTCTATACTAATGTAATAGTACTACGTGTTACTAGTAAACCGATACTAATTAGTTTATATATATAGATTAAGAAGGATTAAGCTATACTTACTCAAGATTCGGTTCCTTAGGGGTAAAGTTATCGTTTAAGTCGAAGAGGGGAAATACTATTAACTACTTTACCTATAATTCGGTTCTATAGAGAGGAAAGACACTATTTCTTACTAATTAATAAGCGGTTAATTATTTGACTATTTTTCGACCTTCTTTTACGTTAAAATCGACTTTTTACGACTACCTAAACTCCTAGAAACTCTAATTTTTAGAACCTCTTTTCCGGAAATCGAGATATTTCGCTCCTAAATTTCTTAATTTCTAGTAATTACCTCCTATAACTACCTTTACGAACTACCCGAACTACCCTCTTTACGAATTACCTCTTTACGAATTACTATACCTTAGACTAGGTACGAGCCTAGGGAACTACTAGTAGTATAGCGGATGATATCCTCTCTAGATTAATCGAATCAAATCCCGCTCTCTCCTCTATATCTAATAATAGCCGAGACGACTATAGAGAACTAGTACGAAAATAGAGACCCGGAATTATTATAGTTAAGGCTATAGATAAAGATCTCACTGAATTCGTAAATACTAAGCTATATCTCTATTACCTCTATAAGATAATTAACGATAACCTATAGGAGCTATTTAGACATAACTTTAAGGATTTCACTTCCCGAGTCGACTTTAATAGACTCGATTTCATAGAACTCTAATATCTATATAAAGTCCTTTAATATAGTAGAGTATATATTTAATAAAATAAAGGCTCTACCTCAATAGCTCATACCTTATTAGCTATTATAAGAGAGAAGGAACTATATATATAAATATAGGAGGATATACTTAAGGTAGAAGTAGATCTCATAAAGGGACCGATTTAATTAGCCTTTATTACTACTATAGAGAATAAGCACCTATGACTTTAACTTACTATACCCCTTCTACTACCTCCTACGATTCTACCTCCTCCTCCTCTAGTTACTACTCTAATTCCTCCTCTACTACCCCTACTACTATAGTATCCTATACCCTTACCGGATCATATAAGTATAGTACCTACAAATACCCCTAGAGTAGTAAATATAGGTATACTACTATTCCTACTAGTAAATATACCGGTATTTCTACTACTACCCCTACTACCTCTACTAGACCCGAATATCACCTAATTAGGTTTAGTTACTAGACTTGTCGCAGAAGTAGCTAAGATCTATATAGAGGAATAGAAGTATAATAGTTCTAATAGTAGCTTTAACTACAAACTCGTTATCTTCTATAATATCTATTAATATATAGAACTCTCCCTCAGAGTATATATAAGAGCCTTTCTTACTATACTAAAGGGACTAGCTTAAGACTACTTCTATAGTAACTTACTATCCTATTACTTATTCGATAATACTTATATAAGTATCTATAACTTCTTTAAGGGACCTAGATACTACTATATAAACCTAGATAAATAGAATACTATTAATCTAACTACTATAACTACTAAATACCCTAAAAAGACCACGTTTAAGGCTATTTAGATACTAATTAACGAGCTTTATTAACTATAATATAGCCTTATACCCGCCCTATAAAGTACTAAATTCTTATATAATAAGGTCATTATTACTTACTAAGGTATTCGAGCCTATAGATATACTATATTAGACTCTCCTCCGAATCTCGCCTAGCTTATTAATAAGCTCTAGTTATTAATTACTATATATAAGAGAGAATAGTAGACTAATTCTAGTACCTTCTTTACTAATTAGTGATACTACTCAAATAATTAGAACTACTAGTTCAGTGATTATTGATCCTTAAGCTAAAACTACAGAAATCGAGATAACTACTCGAATAGCTATAAGCCCTATAACCGCGACTATAATTATAATCGCGACGATTATTCAGATACTATAAAGTTGTACTTTATATATAAGAAGCTAGACTACTATTCCTAGAAATACCTACTAGAGGAACGAGAGGCTAAGAAGGCCTAATTTAGAGCTAGAAA
>JAJTUS010000446.1:7500-10000 GCA_021399465.1 Hyaloscypha sp. PMI_1271
CAGTAAGTAAAGGATGGTCGTTCTAATGGTAAGACGCTAGTAGAGCTACTAAGCCAGATCGGGAAGTTACTACATTCGAGTTACCCTGCACTCACATAGTGGTTACCCTGCACGAGGACTTGGTGAAATATCTGTGACCACATTCCAGTTACCCTGCATACAAGATTGAACAGGGTAACCAAAATGTGGCAGCCTAGGGAATCTTCCTTTAGGGTATCCTTATAGGGGTTATGCCCTGTAATTATAGCGTCCTCACATGCTATAGTCTGAGTCTAATTCAAGTTAGGCTATTAACTTATTAGGTTACTAATAAAAGTATATACTAAGTGATTTAACTAGTACAAAACAGACTCGAGGGGTTTTAATAGTATGGCCCTAGTGGTCTGACTAAGCTTAATTAGGGAGGTACTAGTATCGGGTCGGTGTTGTATCGCGCGCGAAATTTTTTGTGCAGGGTAACTCTGATGTGTGCAGGGTAGTCTAGAGGTAAGTATCGTGGGACTTGACTTGACACGAGTTAGTGGATTGTTAGGGGATGATGCCCTATAGTTATAGTGATATAGTGCCCTAAATATCTGGCTACAGAGTATTAATTCAACTATCAGTTCGAGTTATTAATAAAGTTAAGCCTATCTTAAACCTTTAGTGTATAAGTTATATACGTATATCATAATGGAACACACTAGACCCGTTTAGGAAGGTGCTATATCGAGATATAAGAGGTGTGGTCTATATCAGGTCTCACATATATAGGTATCATGAGCGCGCGATTTAGGGTCACTTTAATTTTCGAGTCATATAAGGTGAACATAATTTAGGGCTCTGAAATCACTAGGTCGGTTACCTACCCCCCCCCCCCCCTCCCCTAGGTCAAGTACTAGAATATGAATTCTCATTCGTCATCTACCCTTCAATTAGTTTGGACCCCCCCCCTAGAATTTGTCGGAAAATAATTTCTGACCAAAATCATATGCTGGCGATGTCCTGAGCTAAACGGGGTCGGTGGGTATATAGAAGGGGTCAGTCAGAGGTGCCAGATATGAGGGAGATACTTAGGGGTCCTGATAGATGATGGCAGAGTGCAGATACAGTGGATACTTGAGCTATGGTGGTAGGGGTAACTATAGAAGGCAATGAGTTAGGTTATAGGGGGTCTTATAGTGAGTCGTGCACTATAATTTGGCGACCTGGGGCTTGTGGGTATCGGGGGTCCGTGGGAATTAGGGGATCGTAGCCTCCGCTATAGGTGAGGCCTAACCCGGTGAGGGTCAGGCTACTATGGGGGCTAAAAGGGGCCTGCCGCCCCTCCCTCCCTTGTAAAGGGGGGAAGGTGGAGGGTGGAAGTGTGAGTGATGGGGTGCGCAGGGTAACCCGAATGTGAGGGGCGGATCTTAGGGGGAGTTGGTTCTCTGTGTTTATATTATTTTCTCTCGATTCCCTCCTCTCTTGTTTCTCTCCTCGAGGGGACCCACTTTAATTTCTTGTATTATTTAAGCCGGGTAACCCTAATGTGAATACAGGATATATCGACGGAGGGAGGTTCTTACGTAAGGTTAGAGAGGGTAAGTGGTCTGTGAAGACTTTAGTGGCTTGTTACATTTAAGTTGCCTGGCTATGCAGGGTAAGTATTTTGTGGGGTTACCCTGTTGGTGAGGGTAACCGGTTGCCAAGGTAAGCATTTCTCACATTCGGGTTACCCTGCTGGACAGGGTAGCTCCACAGTGAAGTTACCCTGCACAAGATTCCGAGATCTGGCTGTGCAGGGTAATCCAGATGTGAGGGTGATCTCTGAGAGGCGCCATGGTGCTAAGTGAGCTCCGGGGGGTAATCGGGGGTACTTTTGCCTTTAGGGCATTTTTGTAGGGGGCAGAGCCCGTAATTATAGGGGTTGAGGCGCTACACGCAGGTTTATTTCAGGTGGTAGGGCTCTAACTCGTGAACTTAGTGTATAAGTACCTTCTGTATTCATTTTATAGGGCTTAGGTAGCCTGTGGTGAGTCGCCTGTAGCGGGCCCGGGCTGGGAGGGAGGGGTGGCGAGACGCGTCCAAGGGCCGCGCCTCTCACAATGCGGTTACCCTATCTAGCAGGGTAGGTTAGGGTTGTACAGGGTAACCGTGATGTAACTACAGGGTAACTCGTTTGTGGGCAGGGTAACCTGGATGTGAAGCAACCCCCCCCATGAATTTATCGGAAAATAAGAGGGGGGGGTCCCCAGCAAAATTGATTTTCCCTAATTCTTATAGCTAGCACTATGTCTAATATATTGCCTAGGGCCGTTTTTTACGTAGATTCCAGTGGTGGTATCCATCTAGCGATTAGAAGCACCTAGGAGGCGCTATAAGAGGTGTGCAGATTGCTTAGTCACATACACCATTGGATAGAGCGCGAGAAACTATATCGGGGACGTTTTGGGACCCTATAGAGCCGTAATATAGGGTATTAGGCCCCTGACCAGATTTTATAGGTACCCTATTTTGTACCCCCCCCAAAAACAAACCC
>JAJTUS010000447.1:0-15668 GCA_021399465.1 Hyaloscypha sp. PMI_1271
GTAAAAGAGAAGGCTTTGAACATCAGGATCAGAGGGATCTCTGTATCGTACGAGCTCATCGATATGTTGAAGGTAAGAGCGAGAGACTTGTAAAGCATCTAGCTTTATATGTAAATCAAGATCAGAGTCGATAAGATCGGAGATAATAAGATCGTAGTCGACAGGAACCCCAGGAGGAGTAGTTGATATTGCGTAATCGGTAGAATCGTGGGAAATCGAAGGTAGGACGTGAGGTAGCTGAAAAGTAATCGTAAAAGGAGTGTCTGAAGCTATCCGTAGAACTAGCGGAAGGTGCAGTGAGCTGTGAAGCAGTCGTAATTCATTCGCAAGAGGTGAGTCTTGAGCTAAGGAAGGACCTCGTTTTCGTACGAATTGATGTAATTGAAGCCTGAATTGTAAAGCTTGGCTGGACACCGAGATTACGTCGTCCGTGGAATTAGCGGAAAGCGTAGTGAGCTATAAAGTAGTTGTAATTCAGTCGTAAGAGGAGAGCCTTGAGCTAAGGAAGGACCTTATCGTTGTACGAATTGATGTAATTGAGGGGCGTCCGTGGAATTAGCGGAAAGTGCAGTGAGCTTATAAAGCAGTTGTAATTCAGTCGTAAGAGGAGAGTCTTGAGCTAAGGAAGGACCTCGTCGTCATACGAATTGATGTAATTGTAGCTGAACCGTAAAGCTAAAGCTTGGTAGCGCACAGAGAAGTAGAAGACGAGAAGACGAGATTGCATCGTCCATGGAATTAGCGGAAAGTGTAGTGAGCTGTAAAGTAGTCGTAATTCAGTCGTAAGAGGAGAGTCTTGAGCTAAGGAAGGACCTCGTCGTCGTACGAATTGATATAAGTAGGGCTGAATCGTAAACCGAAATCGATATTGCGTAATCAGTAGAATCGTGGGAAATCGAAGGTAGGACGTAAGGTAGCTGAAAAGCAATCGTAAAAGGAGTATTCTAAACTAAACCGGGACGTTGTTGCTATCGTACGAATGGTGTAATTGAAGCCTGAATCGTAAAGCTTAAAGCTTAGCAGAGAGATTACGTCGTCCGTGGAATTAGCGGAAAGTGCAGTGAGCTATAAAGCAGTCGTAATTCAGTTGTAAGGGGAGAGTCTTGAGCTAAGGAAGGGCCTCGTTTCCGTACGAATTAATATAATTAGGGCTGAATCGTAAAGCTAAGAGCTTGGCAGGGCACCGAGATTGCGTCGTCCGTGGAATCGTGGGAATCGAAGGTAGGATGTAAAGTAGCTGAAAAGCAATCGTAAAAGGAGTGTCTGAACCAAACAGGAGAGGTTGTCGTCGTCGTACGAATGACGTAATTGAGGCTTGAACCGTGATCCCATACTGCGAGGGAGTTATATGAAGATAGAGCTCCAGAACGTGAATCTTCCCTGGGTCGCCACTATGATGGGTATTTAGTGGTTCTAGAGCAATATATAGTATAATGGGCTTCCACAGCATGGGATCACAGCGTACGAGTGAAGCGTGGAATTAAGGAGTGAAGGTTGGTTGATTTCTAAGAACAAGGAAGGAAAGCGGGGTAATATATGGAAACTAGACATCCGTAGTCACATGACCGCTCGCCACGTGACCACCAGGGAGAAATCCCCACCACAGTATTAGTTCACTAGAAATACTAAGTACTATCACGTATAGTCATAGAATACTCGTTACGTTTATTATTAGTGAAGTGGTATATTCTAGAAGTTAGGGAGTTTAGTTTAGGAGGTTAAGCTACTAAACTATACTCCCGAACCTCTACTATACCTAATTGGGTCTAGTCTACGGAATAGGCCACGTATATAACGCGGCACGTAATAATCTATAAAGTGCATTTAAATACTCTTCTTTTAAAAACCTCATAAATTCGATATAATTAGTTTTAGGAATATAATCTAGACTAAAGTTAATAAAGTAATTATACTAAATTAGTAGATAATATTATATTAGCTAGTAAGGTAATTAAGAGAGCCTAGTACTAATTCTATTAACTTATTTAATTAAAGACGTAATTGCTTAAAGACGAGCTATTTCTCGTCTCTAAATAGCTTTATAAAGAGGTTCGAATATTAATATATATAGTTATAGTTTATAGTAAAGCGCTTATATAGCTATAGTAAGAGAGGTAGTAGGACGTGTAGTTAGAGAGGAATCGAGTAGTAGGTGATAATACTATAAGCTCTATTTATAATACTATTACTAGTTTATATTACTAGCGCCTTTATATTAAACTAAATTATTAAAATAAGTCTCCTAAAAATCCTAATTACTATAATAGCAAAACACTAAATATAGCTATTCTATTATAATTAGCTTACTAACCTTATTAGGCTAGACCTATAGATTAAAAGTAAGAGTATACGGTATTACTCGTCGTACACGTGATTTTAACCCTACTAACCCTACTAAAATCGCGATTTTTTAGCCTATACTTTAATATAGTAATTAAAATAATTAAAGTACTTAATTTATTAAGGCTTTAGTATATAGTAGCTATACCCTTACTAATAATCACGTCCTCTACTTTATAAGTAAGCCTCTCTATCAAATATCGCTATTTCACTAGATTAACTTTATTCTATAGCTCTTATAAGACTTCCTTTATATTTTCAATTAATATAGGAATAGTCTCTAGTTTTGTAATCTCATTTTTCATCTATTACTAGATCTTCTTAATTAGATTTAAATTAGGAGAAGAGGGAGGCTAATTAAACCTACGTAATTCACATAACTTATAGGGTAGTTTCGCTATACTCTTATAAATCTTTGCCCTATCCTCTATAAATAAAAACTCCTCTTTCTACTTTATAGATAAGGAATTAAACTAAGGGAAAACTATAGGATTAAGGACTTAGTTTAAGTAGGCTATACTACAAATCCCTTTTTTCCCTGGCTCTTTTACTAAGAAAATAAGCGGGGACTTCTAATCCTAGCTAATCGCTCCCTATACTATTACACTCACTCTCTTACTCCTATATATAGATTATATATAATCTAGGTAATTCTTCTCGTCTAACCGCCGTGTGACCTAGATTCTCCCTCGTTTTCTAGTCTCAAATATAGCCTTATTACTCTATATAACCTTCTTCTACTCTACTATACCCTACTACTAGTATTTTCGCGTAAATACGAGTCGCTTTTTAACTTATTCTTGGAAATAAAGGGATAACGGTAAGCGATATAGTAGCGGTACCTATACTCCTTTATTACTCGGTGAATCGTCGTAATCGAGGCTTCTAATCTGAGCTCGTGTCTAATTCGTCCCCAGGACTTAATACGATTAGTCTAGGACTTAGAGACGAATCAGAAAATACGCTTCATATTAGCCTATTTGAGAGCGGGGCACTTAGTAGCGAGGCCTTTTCGTATTATACAGGAGCTAGGGGCCTTAATAATATACTAAATTATAGACCTAGAAAGGCCTATAACCTCCCTGATTTGGCTATAGCTTTTGCCTTACTGGCGGAGGGAGCGGATAGTAGAGCGAATAGGAGTTTTCTAGTTCTCATTAGGCTAGTGCTTCTCAAGAACCTCTAGAGAGAGGATATTTGAGATATCTGAGTCTAAATCTGAGGTTAAGTCTTCTATTCTAATAAATTACACAATAATTAAAGAAGAAAAATAGTGGTTTGTGGGGAAAAAAGCGGTGAAGTGTGGGTTTTAGTGAGGGGTAGTCACGTGTTCGCTTAGCTGTACGACGAGCAATGCCGCATGCTCTTACGATGAAACCTCTTTACGGGCACTTTGCAAAACGACCGTATTGATCCTATCGGAGCCCACACTGATTATCCTTGGCTGCCCAGCACTTGGTACAACCATACAATGGGTTGCATGCATGATTATTAATTCATTGCGATTCATTGCATCTCAGGTAAACCTCCAGTGTAAATATTCGAACTCAGACCACTCCGTACTTTCCGACCACGTTTGAAAGTTCCGTTTTCGGCACAATGTATGGCTGCACCTTGTCCCTGACCTTCGTCCTCTGTTCAAAAGCATATGCCATGCCAATGAGTTTAGCTTCAGTGAATTTTGCCCCGAGAAAACTGAATCCAAACCTAGATGAGAAAATTAATTGAATGGTTCGAAGGCATTGAATGGAAACAACATACGGTATATTTGGAGCAGATTCGACCAGGTTCCACGAATTCTTCACGACAGGCACACCAGCCGGATAGAATCCAAGAGGTACAGTCACAATCGGCGAGCCCACAGTCGCTGCCCAATCAGCTGCGAATTTCGATGGTAAAATCACCGCATCGAGACGATTTCGCTCAATAGCGCCAAGTACACCTCCATCATCGCCGTAATATAAATTTTGTTGATAAGCAGGCCAGAACCGAGGATCGGTGTTGTTCCAACCCTGCAACGCTGCATCCCAGAGGCCGGTATCTCTAGTAGGGTAGTCTTCGAGGGGAAACGAGCGTGTAAACTCGCGTAAACTGGCCAGAGAGGTGATATTCCTTGGGTTGTGTGTTAGGGATCCCAGATAGCTTTCTAAGTTGACCACAAAGTCGGCATTGAGAATCACCGTAGGCAAGTGCGAGATTTGAAACTCGGCTGCTGCAGGGAAATTAGTGTCTTCAACAATAGTAGCACCCGCGGCTTGCAGGACCCCTAATGCTTTTTCAAACGCTTCCATCATTGGTCCAGTTGTGTTATCTGAACGCAACGATATTACATTTCGAGGAATGCCTAGTCGAGTGCCAGAAAGTGCTGAAAGTTTGCAGGAGGCAACATAGTCAGGTAAAACGCCGCCGGGTATGGCAGATGTGTAATTGTCACGTGGATCTTTACCAGCAATTGCTTGTAGGATATAAGCAGCATCTTTAACCGTTCTTGCCATAGGTCCGACGGTGTCTTGATGCTCACTGACTGGAATTACCAGATGCCTAGATGTCAGCCCAACAGCTACAGGTCTATCAGCCGTAATCCGTGCTAGAGAATTAAATATTAATTGCACATACTTGGCTTGATCCCAACCAAGTTATTGAATGAAGAAGGGTCTATGATGGAACCGTCGGTCTCGGTTCCCAAGCACCCCAAAGCTAAACCAAGCCTGTACTTAAATTAGCGTCATCTCCAAAATTTGAATGTTTTGACCTACGCAGATGCTATGCCGTTGCCACTCGAACTCCCCCATGGGTCCTCGTTTGGAAAGTAGGGGCCGTAACCTTGACCACCAAGCGCCGACCAACCGTTGCTGGAATTTAGCGATCTATAATTCGCCCATTGGCTGAGATTCGTCTTTCCGAGGAGTATTGCTCCTGCACCTCGAAGCTTTTGCACGACAGTAGCATCCCGGGGTACTTTAGCCCCGACGAGAGCCCAGGAACCGGCTAAGAAAAGGTGAGTTGGTGTTTCACATCATATCATCTCAATATTTACCTGTAGTGTTCATTCTATCGTTAGTGGCAATCTAATTCCGAAGATATAATTAGTGACTCTTGCGATACACTAGGGAGTAACGGAACAATATACGTTGTTCTTGATTAAGAGAGGGATCCCATGAAGGGGGCTAGTATGATTAGCTGGTCGGACACTCGATTTCCAGATCAAATTCTTACCCACGAATGGACCCCGCCGAACGCTCAACATCCAATTTAGCTGCATCGATCAGAGCATCCGGGTTGACCTCAGTAACAGCATGTAGTGTTTCATTGACCTCAGCTATCCGAGAAAGGTACGCCTGGCCGTGGTTGTCAGCAAATTTCATCAGTCACTCATCCAGTGGCAGTAAAATGACGGCAAAAAGAGGAGGTGCTTCAATGGGAACATAGAAAGGGAATTGAATGCAGTCGTGACATTAGAAATAAATAAAATCAATAACTCCAAAAAGGACGATGGGACACTATTAAATCGAGAGACTAGATCGTACCTTTACGAGATCGACGCTGGTGAACTTCTTGCTGGCGAGACCTGCTGTGAGTGTGTCGATGGTCGCGTCTATCAGCGATGGATATTTTGCTGAGCGTCACAATGAGTTGGGCACCAAAATTGCTGGAGGGTTCACTTACCCACTGAATTTGAGGACCTGAAAATTAATCCTGCGCTGACACCACTGACGGCCAGTAAGAGGGTCAAGAGGAGGAGCAGGAGAGCTCCTGGACGTTTGATTCCTTGTTTCATTGTATCTTGCGGTCTGGTCGAACTTGGTAAGAGCTCATAAGAACTTAGTCGCACAGGGCGAAATTGGAGTAATATGTCTCCAGTGGAAAGACGTCCAAAGCCGAGCCGAATGCGGCTCACCGCGGATTGGAGCATGAGTCCGACAGGTGGAATATATTATCGGAGGACTGGAATCATGAACGGACTCGTCGCAACATCAGCAGGCATCAGTACAGAACCTTCAAGACCTGCATCACCTGCCTAGGTTCTTTGAGGTGTGATGGAGGTGCATATGTAGGCAGGCTTCCCCGTTCAGTAGGACGCAGGGTTGAAAGCCTTGTTGAAAGCCCTGCGAGGTGTCGATGTAACGAGGACACTCACCCTTCCAAGCGGTAATCTCGGACCATGTTCCACCGCCCTGGTAACACAAAGGTGTCCATGCCTAAGGCACCTAATTGCAGGACAAAGCATTAACGAGCTCGACGCCCCACGGCCGCGCCGCCTTGCCCACAAGGCGTGCGAGCGCTAGAGCAGCGTGGGATTTTGACAAGTCGACATCAAAAAGCAGCGGCCAAATCCTTCGAAAACAGCAGCCAGTTCACCATCGAGTAGTTAAATAGAGTAATATAAATATTATAATTCGGGGTTTATAAAGAAATAAGGTCTATAAATAAAGGATTCTAATATAAAAGTCTTTAGGGAAATATTTTAAAGTAGGAAAGAATAGTCGAAATATTATATTATAGATATATATTACTTATTAGGTATAATTAATTAATTTTTAAAGTTATTAAAATAAACTCCTAAATTATTTATATTCGCTAATCTGAGTAAAATAGAGTCTTTAAGAATATAATATAGAATTATATAAGCCTAATTAGTATTTTTATAACTATAGATTTTAAAGAAAATAAAGTACTAATACTAAACTTAACTTTAATATATTCTTTAATAGTTCTATTAAGCTTAATACTATTATTTATTTATTATAAAGCTTGGAATTAATTAAAACTAATAGTTAGGTATTTAGTAACTCTAGTATTTATTATAATTCTATAAAAGTAATTAGTATTATATTTATGTAATATATAGTAAGTTATTGTTTAATTAGTTATTAGCTAGCTTTTAGCTGTTCGCACACTGTCAACCTCGGACGTCATGTGACACCGTCACGTGCACGGCCCATCCTGTAGACTAGACCCAATTAGGCATAGCAGAGGTTCGGGAGTGCAGTTCAGTAGCTCAACCTCCTGAACTGAACTCCCTGAACTTCTAGAATATACCACTTCACTAACGATAAACGCAACGAGTATTCCACGACTACACGTGATGGTGCTTAGCGTTTCTGGTGAACCGACACTGATCAGTTAGTACTTACAGATCAGAGGTATTCAGATTTGCCCTGAAAGCATTCGGTGGCCTAAAGCAAATCTAGTCTACTTACGTCGAAGGGGGAAACCACTTATTAACTCTAGTAAAAGCATACGGTAGCCTCAAGAGAAGATAACTGATTTTTGCCAACGGAAATAGCTATTCATTTAGCTATTCTTGGTCAGCAGAGACCACTCTTTTACCTCCTTTACCTCCACCTCAATCGCTTTTCGATATCCAAAGCGATACCCTCAAGATAGCTCCTTTGTAAGGCCGAACACCCTCGCAAACCACCAGAGCAACCTCTATTTAATCGCTCCTTTACAAGGTCGAACACCCTCTGTAAACCACCAGAGCAAACACCTGTCCAGGAACGACGATCCCCTCACCTTCGGGAGCCTGTCGAACACCTCTCCTTACCTCTCCTTACCTCTCCTTACCTCTCCTTCCTCGAATACCGCTTTTACGAACCTTCGGACCTCGAATTCCATACCTTCGAACCTCTCTTTACCTCTTTCCTACGAACCTTCGAACCTCAGAACCCCTATAAACACCATTTCTACGGCACCAAGACCACGAACTTGGAATCCATCCATTCCACTTGCACACCACTACAGCTCTGGGAGCACCACCCTCCGGAATATGTACGTACGCCGTACGCTCCTTAAACACCTCAATTCCGATTTCAACCCTCCCGAAACCTCGATTTTTCCTACGATTTTCCTCCGATTTTTACACCGAATTACTTCAATTTCCTATATATACACTTCTCTGTCGCAGACGTGTATTTGCTACGAAGCGACACTTTTAATACCGAACCTTCGAACCGAACCACCTTTATAGCACCTTCTTTATGGTATCATCTTTATAGCACCACCTTCTTTACGGCACCACCTTCTTTACAGAACTAGCTTCCTTACGTACCACCCTCCGGAACCGTACGCCCTTCAGAGCTTCAGAACCCCTCCAGAACTAGCTTCAGAGCCCCTCCAGAACCCTCAAACCCTCCTGGAATCGCGATATTTACGAACCTTCGACCCCCCCTCTCGATCGAACCTTCTGCGAACCACCCCCTCTGCGAACCACCTCACCTTTGACCCCCCCTTCCTTCGAACCTTCCACGAACCACAAATGACCTCACCTTCGAACCATATATACACACACTGAGAGAATGGAGACGGAGGAATGGAAGACGAGAATTAGGAAATGGGAGGACGGAATCGACGTACGTACGGCATCGAAGGAGGACCTCAACGACTACGTCAATACCAAAATGGGATGGTACGCTTTACACAAACAACATGACGAGAACCTATGGGAGCTATTTCAGGAGGAATTCGCAAGCTTCGACACTATAACCTGGAAATAAGTAGACCGTAATATCGTTTACGCCCTATGAGCTTTCCTACGGTACGGGGGCGTATATATCAAACACAATGGTAGGAATCTTACGATCGCATAGTCCTTAGTCAACGTTATTCAGGAAGAAACATAAAGCGAATGGGAGATCACGGATATTAATCAGAAGGGCGGAGTTCGAATAGATCTCCTAAAGGGACCTATTACATTAGTCTATATTACGATCAGTGACGCTGAGAACACCCTATCGACAAATCGATCGAATCAGAACACACCTCAATTGACCTCTTTAAGGACTCCGGCACCCCCTCAACCTCCTGTAATCGAAGCTCCTGTAACTGAACCACCTGTAATCGAACTACCCGTAATCGAACCACCTGTAATCGAAACTCCTGTAATCGAACTACTTGTAATCGAACTACCTGCAATCGAAGCTCCTGCAATCGAACTACCTATAATCGAAGCACCTGTAATCGAAGCACCTCAAACCGAAGCTCTTCCAATTAAAGCTTCGCTAGTGGATATTATTCTAGTAGAAACTGACGAACCAGTGGAAACTGACGAACCGTTAGTAGAAGACCCCTTTACCTCCACAATCGACTACTGCTTCGCCGGAAGCTCGATTCCAGAGTCTCTTTCGACTACTACCCTCACTTTACCCCTCTTTTCGATTCCTGCTATTGAGCTTGGATACTCCCATTCCCCTCAACGCACTAGTGGGAGCCTCCAACGAACCAATAGGATTACACCCACCTATACCTCCGAACGAGCTGGAGTAGGTTGAATGCGAACAAGGGGGTATACGGAGCGGGAGGGAGTGGGGCATACTAGTGGGGAGCAGGTATGCCGGTGGGACAGGAATATCGGTGGAAAATGGACGTATGGAAGCGGGAATATTAGTGGGAGGATACGGAATAGTTGGAGAGCGTGGGACTAGGCCTGATTAGGAAATCAGTGTGCGTACGGAGGGAAACTACTGTTTTTGACGTTTTCAGAGAGGTGCGAGTGTTTGATCAGTTATTAGCTAGCTTTTAGCTGTTCGCACACTGTCAACCTCGGACATCATGTGACACCGTCACGTGCACGGCCTATCCCGTAGACTAGACCCAATTAGGCATAGCAGAGGTTCGGGAGTGCAGTTCAGTAGCTTAACCTCCTGAACTGAACTCCCTGAACTTCTAGAATATACCACTTCACTAACGATAAACGCAACGAGTATTCCACGACTACACGTGATAGTGCTTAGTGTTTCTGGTGAACCGACAGTTATATATAATATTAGTATATTGTGGTACGGCTGGCCGTACACTGTCGATTTTCGCGATTTTAGGTAGTTTTGATATTCTGATCACATGATCACGGACATGTCCGAGATCATGTGACTTTGGCATTTCGCATAAGAAGGCCAGAGTTTCCGTAGCCATAGAGCAAGAATCATACATCACTTTCATACTTTGAGTTCTACGCACTTGCACACTGATTTTGTACTGCTTTACGTCTGTTTTACAGTTATTGTTTTTTGGTGTTTTTGCCATTAGTCAATTTTACACTCTGTAGCGTTTTATGTGGGTTTTTGTCTTGCTGCGTTTTTCCCTCCCACAATATGTGATATACCTCGGCTCTCGGGTAGTATAGTCAGTAATTAGGAGGATTAATGATCCTATTACATCACAGGAATACTACTAATTAGTAAGCTAGCTAGTACTTATTAATTACTAGATTATATATATATTATTCTAAGCTCTTATTTATAGGAGCTTATCCTAGACCTCTAAGGAGGGACAGAGATTAGTTCTATACTAATTTTAATACTAGTGATTTTTAATACTATAACTCTAATTCTACTATTACCTTATTACCTACTAATAACTACCTTATAAGCTAATCTCTCTGCCCTTAAGGGAAGTAGTTCAATAATATAATAATATTATAGAACCTATAAAGTATATAATAGCTTATTATTAACCTTACTCTTAAGGAAGAAGTTAATTAAATTAATCCTTAGGGAGGAATTAGAAATAGCGAAAGCTCTTCTAATACTTTTAATAGAGCTATTTAGGTACTTCCTAAAGGTAACTCTAATAATAATAATAATCTTAGTAACGAAATCGATACTATAATTAAGGACTAGATTACTATTACCTAAGCTATAGAATAAACCCTATAGTATAAAGTTAAAGTACTTTAATAAAGTAGGAATTAGTAGATATAATTAATTAATATATCCTCTAGTTGGAATAATATAAGAGTACCCTTTAGGATACCTTAAGGTTCTCTATATCTCGTCTAAGTTCTACTTATAAGTCTTATAATAGCTAGTACCTCTATATAATCCGCTAAGGGCTAGGTATTAGGAGCTAGGGGCGAAACGCGGGACTAAGCTAGGGATTTTAGTAATATACTATTAAAGGAGAAGGGACTCTTCCCTTCTTTACCCCTTAGCTTAGTATTTTTAATATATAAGATTCTTTAAACCTTAAGCCTCGACTATTATATTAATCTCACTATTATATAATACTAAACTCACTCGACTTAACCTATAGAGGTAATAGTAATACTCCTAATAAAGGACTAGAGTACTATATCCTTAGGGGGTAAAGATAGCTATACTACCCTTAATATTTAGTATTCCTCCCGAATCTCAAAGAAAAGAAGAACGATAATTAGTTATAGTCTACTAATTTAAAATAAAGAAAGACGATAGTTAGTACTATTCTATTAACTTAAAATAAAGAGGAATTAATGTCCTCTATAACCTAATTAACCTTAGAGTCCGGCCCTTAATTAGAATAGATAATATCCTTATCCTATATAACTTAATTAACCTTAGAGTTAGACCCTTAGTTAGACTAAATAATACCCCTTACTAACTAATAAGAGGGAAAGAAAGAGTTCTACCCTTACCTAAAGAAGGATTAGTCTAGTTTACTAATCTAAAACAAAAAAGGATAATAATTAGCTTTAGCTTACTAATTTGAAATAAAGAGAGCTAATAATTAGTTTTAGTTAACTAATCTTAAATAACTAGAACCCCTTTAGGGTATAGCCTTAATAGATAATATACCTAGATTATCTAGCTTAGATAACCTTAGGCTAAGTATAGAAACCTTTAGTATAGCTAGTAAAAGGCCCTAGTATAATAGAATAGAGGAGTAAGACTTCGATATTATAGACTACTAATACTAGGAGGCCTAATATAAAACCTTCCCTAATAATAATATAAAGACACAATTAGCTAATAAAGAAGTATAGATTAGTATAGATATACTTAAGATACTTATTGAATAAAGGAAGTTAATAGCTAGGGAAGACCTTATCGACGAATACTATAATATACTCGACTAATAAGTAGACTATAGCTAGAAAGCTTATATTTATATTAATTAGCTAAATAATAGAATTAATGAATTAGAAGTAATTACTAACTAGTTTCGCGAAAAAGAGAGAACTACTTAGCTAGATATAGTAAAATAGAGGAATAAGTAAGTAGATATCTAGGAAAGTCGATATTCCCTAATAAGAGAACCCTTTAGAGGGTAATATTAGGGCTTAGTATTACTAGGTTATAGTAATAGACTCTAACTTATTAGAATTAAGGATTCTACCCTATTTACTAGTAAAGACAACTATTAGATTAATAACTAGGTCTTCGATATAAGGAATAAATTAATATAGAACTCTACTAAGTTTAATAGTAAACCCCTAAAGATTACCTATATAATATAACTAGTTATTAGAGATACTAGAGACCTTATATATAATTAACTAGAACCTAGTTTAGTTAGACAAATCTCGTTAGTTAAATAGATCTTTAAGATCCTCTAATAAGCCTATAGTAAAAGTAAAGAAATAGAATACTAAGAAGTAAAAGAGGACTACTAATAACTTTAATAAGGAGATAAAGTACTCCCGGTATTCTAGGCTAAATTTACTTATCTTTTAACTAAACTAGGGAAATCGATAGATAACTAATATGACGATTTAATAAATAAGATAAACCTAGAGCTACTTAAGAGCCTTAGAGATAAGAAGTTTAATACGCCTTAGGATCTTATTAAATAGTATATAGAATAAGAGAATAAGCTTCTCTTAATTAAGAACTAGTAATTTAGAGAAAACCACTTAATAGAAATAATCTACTATTATATTACTTCCTAAACTAAGAAGAATAGGGGTAATTAGGGACTAGTTATTAATCTACATTTAATAGAATAAACGACTCGACTAGCCTTTTCCTAACTAAGGGAGCTAGTTCACTAGGAATTCGAGAAGAAACTAGAAATACCTAAGATACTTAACTACTACTTATATAAGAAGACTAGTTATATTAAGAAGGATTACCTAAATACCTATAAAGTCGCTTATTTTAAAGAAGACTACTTAGATAAGATAAGTAAACTAGACTTAAATAATATAGAATATAATTTCTATCTATTATCTAAAGAGGAATCTAATAATAATAACTTAGAAAAAGTCTAGCTCTAGGTATAGAGGTAGTCCTCCTAGAGTAAGAGCTCTACTAAGAACTAGTAGACCTCACTTAACTTATTAGTAGAGAGTAGTTCCTAGTTAAATATAGGGTCTACTAAAAGAGAAATACTATAACCTTCTAGTATTTAGTAGATACTAAAGTGAATATATATACTCTAATTAACTAAAAGTGCGTTTACCCCTTAACTAGAGTACTATAAATACTTATATATATATTTTAAGATCCTATCCCCTTTCGAGGATTTAATAGATAACCTAGTAAGGCTATCTAGTAAGTTATTAAAGTAGACCTAGAAATCGACTAATACCTCTAGACCTAGTAATACTTCTTATCTACTAACTTAGGTTCTTATAATATAATCCTAGGAAGGAAATAGTTTACTAAATATAGTATACTACTAGATTACTAGTAGAACTAGCTTAGATAACTAGAAGATACTATGACTTAGGTTTTAAAGAGGATAAGTAGAGAAGAACTAGAGGGTAATAGAATAGTATCTCTTATCCTTTTATAAGACCTCTTTACCCGAAAAGCTAAATACTAGGCTAGAAAAGAGGAATTAAACCTTAATACTATCGAAATAGATAAACTAATAAATTATTCTATATACCTTATTAGTATAGTAACTTTCTAACTTAGTATAAAGGATCCTAATAACTATATTAGATTAATTACTATTAATAAGATTAACTATAAGCTAGAGAAACGAGATTAGAAACTAAGGAAATACTCGTCTCTACTAATAGTTACTAAGTATCTAAAAGCTTACTTTACTAGGTATTTAGCTTAAACTTATAACTTTATATATACTCTAGATATAGATAAATAGGATACCCTTAGTAATACTTTATTCTTTGACCCTAGGGAGCTATAAGAGTTTTAGACTATATTACTCCCTTAGCTAAATAATATAGCTAGTGCTTTCTCGAGAAAAGTAGTAAATATACTATTATAATCTCGATTATTCGATTATTCGATTATAAACTCTACTTTAATAGACTAGACCCTTTAATAAGAGTAGCTCACTTCTATTAAATAAGCTCCCTAGAACTAGGAAAAATATAGGAGTACTTAATTAAGAACCTAAAGAAGGGATTTATTAAGTTATCTAATTCCCTCTTCTTATTACTTATCTTATTCGTTAAGAAAAAAGATAATAGTCTATACTTTTATATTAATTATTACTAACTAAATACTCTAATAAAGAAGGATTACTACCCTCTATTACTTATTACTAAAACACTTAACTATTTAGTAGAATTATTAGTATTTAGTAAACTAGATATCTAATATACTTTTAACTAGATCCTAATAGAGCTAAGCTCTATAGTATAAGCAGCCTTTAAGATAAGGTATAGATCCTATAAGCTAGTAGTTTTATTATTTAGACTCTATAATAGTCCTATAATATTCTAGAGATATATAAATACTATCCTAATTAGTTATTTAGATAGCTTCTATTTAGCTTATATAGACGACGTCCTAATCTTTTCTAAGAATAAGAAGAAATACTAATAATATATCTAAATAGTCTTATAAAAACTCGAGGATACTAGATTATAAGTTAATATCTATAAGTACGAGTTTAAGGTATTAAAGACGATATTCCTAGGGTTTATTATCTCTAATTAAGGTATCTAGGTAAATCCTACTAAAACTATTATTATCTAGGATTAGGACTCTCTTATAACTAAAAAAGAGGTTTAGTTATTCCTAAGCTTCTATAACTTCTACTAGAGGTTTATATAAGCCTATAGGCGGGTCTCTTACCCCTTAAATCATCTAATAGAAAAGGATATACTATCGAAGTTCATACTTAATAAGAATTAATAAGATACCTTTAAATACCTCAGAGAATTACTTATCTTAGTACTTATATTACTCTATTTCTAATATAACTAAGAAACCCGACTAGAAACTAACTATTTAGACCTAGCTACTATAAGAGTACTAACCTAGAAGAGTACTAAGGACAGATAATAGTACCCTATCGCCTTTTATTCTAAGGCTCTTAAAGATACTTAGCTCTATTACGAAATCTATAATAAGGAGCTACTTACTATTATCTAAGGGTTATAAGAATAGTAGGTAGAACTAATTAGCTTACCTACTTTTCTTATTATTATAGACTATAAGGTACTTAAGTACTTCGGGATAAAGAAGCTCTTAAATAAGTAATAGATATAATAGATAAATATTCTATTATTATTACATTTCTAGATTACTTATTAATTAAGTAAAGAGAATATAATTACTAATATACTATCTAGAAAGGATAAGCTTACGACTATATAGAAGTAGGCTAAGAGCTAAAAAGAGTGTATAATTTTCTATCCTAGTATAATCCTC
>JAJTUS010000448.1:0-15642 GCA_021399465.1 Hyaloscypha sp. PMI_1271
AGTTCCTCGTCGAGTCCTTGAAGCTAGGTAGCTTATAGATTATTCTAAGCTACTAAGTTCATATAATTATTAGAATTCTCTAAGGCTATATTTCTTAATCCCTCTAATTAAAACTTTAAGGTATCCTTCTCGTTATCCTAAGCCTATTATACTTGTAATAGTGTCTCTAATAATATAGAACTTATAGACTCTATCTCTAGCTTATCTCTACTCTATATAATCTTCTCTACTCTAAGAATATTAGCTATACTCTTTTATATTATACTATTATTTTGAAAGGTGATCTTTTCTTACTACTAGGTTCTCTTTTCCTTGTCGAGATCCTCTATATACGTCTTCCACGTTTCGATAAACTTTACTAGTTATTCGTTTTCCTTGAACTAGAGAGTCTACTCCTTATTAAGGTCCTCTATAGCCTCTTTCTATAAGTCGTAGTTAATCTTTAACTCTTTATTCTCTATAAGTAAGGTTACCTTCTATTATTTAAGAGTATTCCCTTACGTTATTACGCGAGAGATACGCTTATTTCTCTCGAGTAGTTATTTATTCTTACTTATTATAACCTTCTTTAGTTATATGTTCCCGCTATAAAGTCGGCTAATTTGGTTAGATTTTCTATATATAGTGTTTGTGATATACTCTAAGAGGTGACTAACCTTATTATTTGAAGTAAGAAGGCCCTAATACTCTCTCTCTTATACCTAGGAGATCCTATAATACTCGTGGTATTAATCCTTAGCTAACTCAAAATCTATAGCTAATTTCTCTACCTTTCTCTCGAGCTTTGAAATCTGGTAATCCTTTGAAGCGGTGTTCTATAGAAGTTCGTGCTTCTCTTTCTCGAGTTACTAAATATGCTAGTCTTTTAGCTAAGCTAGCTCCTGCTTTTTTGTCTCGAGCTTTTCGATTTTCTAGTCTTTTAGCTAATCTAACTTTAGCTTTTCTATCTCGAGTTACTTAATATACTAGCCTTTCGTCTAAGCTAGCTCTCGCTTTTCTATCTCGAGTTATTAGATCTTCTAGTCTTTTAGCTAATCTAGCTCCTACTTTTCTATCTCGAGTTATTAGATCTTCTAGTCTTTTATTTGAGCTAGCTTCTGCTTTTCTATTATAACTTCTTAGATAGTCTAGTCTTTTATCTAAGCTAGCTCTTATTTCTCTATCTTAAGTTATTAAATTCGCTTATCTTTGCTTTAGTATAGTTACTATATATCCTCTTCAAGTTATCGAATCTATTAATCTTTATATTCTTTCTTATCTAGCTCCTCTCTAAGTAATACCTAAAGTTCCCTAGTATATTACTTCTTATCTAAAGCATTCCTCCTCTCCTTTACTAACTCTTTTCTAAGCTTCTCCTTTTTGTTCTCGAGCTCTTTGATTTCTTTTTCGGTATCCTACCTTAGTTAATTTATCTAGTCTAGTCTCGTAGTATAAATCTCAAGCTCCTCTTTCACTTACTCGATATCTACTCGAAACTACTCCTTATTTCCCTTAAAAGTTTATTTAGTATAGGCTTAATATTCTTTACTCCGGATAAAATCTTCCTCTACTTCCTTTAGTTTCTCGAACTCAGTCTTTTCTATCTTTGTCTTTAAGATAAGATCCCTTTATACCTTCTATAATATAGCTATAATCTCGGTATCCTTTAAGCTCCTTACCTATTTTACCTAAGATTTTAATACTATATTCTATCTAATTAGCTCTATATTATCTACTCTTAATCGTTTTATCTCGCCCTAAATATATAAATTAATTTTAATAAGTAAATCCTTAGTATCTAGTAAAATACTTAAGATATAGTCTATAATCTCCTTCCGGATTCATGTCGATTCCTTATTAATCTTAGTAGTATACGTCTATATCTTATTAAGTGCCCTAAAGACTTCCTTTCGTATTTTGTCGCTATTAGTAGCTATCTTCTTATACTCCTCTAACTCTATAATAACCTCGTAGTCTATTAGTTTACTATCCTAAGGAGTAACTCTCTCTATCACAGCCCTATAAAGGGAGCTCACAAATAGAGCACTTATAGGAAAGCTGTTTATTGAGAAAACTAAGCTAAGGAGGAAAGAGAGCTCGAGTAGAGGTCCCTTAAGTATTTATAGTCTCTCGCTTATAGCTTAGCCTAATTAGGCTTAGCGTCCTAAATTTCCTAGAGAGCAGATTCCCTTAGCGGTGCGGCCGCATCACGTGCAGGCACGTCAGGTGACTACAGATGCTAGAACCAGATGCTAGAACTAGATGCTAGAACCAGATGCCAGGAGTTAGTATAGTATAGCCGTGACATTACCCCCCCCCTTGAAAAAAGCTTATCCTTAAGCGAGTAGGTAGTATAGAATCGTTATCTAGATTGTTATAGTCCTCCGTTCCGTCCTCCTAGGCTCGTACCTAGTCGGCTAGTCTCTTTGGTGGGCCTAGTTATTGTCGATTAGCTAAGTAGTAGTCTTATAGCTTATAGGGAGAGTATTTTAGGTTAGAGGCTAGATACTAGTTAAGGTCCTCGTTATATCTAACCTAGCTAACCCTATACTTAAGCTTTCCCCGCTCTACCTTCGAAGCTAGGACCTCTTATACTTCGTACTCGTGGTCTATTGTGACTTGAATTAGTAGCGGTGGTTCATTCTTCTAGCTAAGTAATAAGTCGTCTATAGCCTTACGTAGATAGTCGGGTAAGAATATATTATGAATTTTGATACTCTTAGGTAGTTTAACCTTATAGGAATTACCGATTTAGTATAGAATTAGGTAAGGCCTAGCTATTTAATAGTCTAGCTTATAACTAGGGCATTATGTCTTCTAATTCTTCGTCAATACGTATACCTTATCTCCTACCGCGAAGTCCACTAGTCGATGCTTAGTGTTAGTGTACTTCTTTATCTTCTTTTATATTTATTCTATATTCTCCTTACCTCTCTTTATAGTATCCTCTATTCGCCTAGTAATCTCTCGAGCTTTCGTAATACTTAGCTTGTCTTAGGGCTTAGTCTTCGGAGTTAACTAGTCGAAGGAGGTTCGTGGGAGGCAGCCGTTAATGAGCTCGTATAGGGATATACTAATAGAGCTATATAGGAGGGTGAGTTACACGTAATCGAGTATTAGTAAGTACTCGTCCTAATTATCTTAGTAGTATGCGACGTATAAGTATAAGTATTAATTAATATATTAGTTCATGATTTCCGTCTATCCGTTAGTCTATAGGTAGTATACTATCGATAGCTTTAGCTTTATACCTAGAATCCTATTAAACTCCTTCTAAAATACTAATATGAATTATGGACTATAGTCGGAAATAATAGAGACTAGGGGGCCGTAGTACTAGTAGGCGGTTCGGAGGTATATTCTCGCTATTTCTTCTACTATAGTCGTCTTATAGTAAGGCGTAGAAATAGCCTATTTACTTAATTAGTCGATTACTATATATATGTTATTATAGCCGGATTTTGAGGGAGGTATTAACTTAAAGTCTATAGCTACGTGCTACTATAGGTGGTCCGGAACTAGTAAAGAGTAGAGTAGTCTAGGGGTTCTATCTCTTAGTATATTCGCCTATTTGTAAGGTTAGTAGTTATATATATATTAGGTAATATTACTTTATATATTTTTCTAATAGTACCGTGGTTATAGTAGCTTATATATCTTCTCTTTACTAGGGTATACTATAGAGACTTAATTATAGGCTTCGCGGATTAGGTCTATATATAACTAGTTACTAGGGACTATGAGTTATTCGCTATATAATAATAACTTGTCCTCTAATATAAAGTTGTTATTATCCCGCTTAGCTTATTTATAGAGGGCTTATAGAGAGGGGGCTTCGTGATTATCTCGTAGGATTCACTCGACTAGTTTATTAGTTTCGTCGAGGTTATCTTTATTATTCTAGAGGGGGGAGAGGGAGTTAACTTTAATACTAAGGTCTTAGAGTACCTTTAGGTCGACTTAATCTTAAGATAGAAAGGCTTTAGTATAGTATTCCTCCTTAACCTTATCCTATTACATTACCTCGTCATCTCGACATATAAGGGCATTAGCCTTCGTGTTCTATTTACCGGATCTATATTATATAATAAAATAGTACTTAGCTAAGGCTTTAGCCTATCTGGCTTACCGGCTCATGAGTTTCTTTGTTAATATAAAGTACTCTAATATATAGTAGTTGGTATAGATCTGAATCCGGCGGGTAGTCCCTTGAAGTTTAGGGCATTACTAGTCTAAAGACTATATAATAGCGAGTATTTCTTTATCGTATATCTCATAGTTATATTCCACGGGTATTATAGTCTTAGAGAAGAAGGCCACGGGGTACTAGTCGTCTCTATATTATTAAGAGAGAATACCGGTAATAATACCATCTAATACGTTAGTCTTAATTATAGACTATCGCTCTAGATTATAGTAGCGAAGTAGGTTAGACGACGTTAGGCGGACTTTGAGCTCTTCGAAAGCGTCCTAATAGGCCTTATTAAAGGAGAAAGGTACGTCTATATAAGTAAGGTTCATTAGAGGCTTAGTAATAATACTATAGTTGCGAATAAACCTCCTATAGAAGTTATAGAACCCTAGGAAGGCTTATATTCCTCTTATAGTCTTTAGAGCTTCCTAATTCTTTATAATAGCGACCTTCTTAGGATCGACTTTAATACTATCTATTAAGATAATAAAGCCGAGGTATTTCATATATATAACGTTAAACTTATACTTCTTAATATCCACTTATAAGCCTACGTCCCGGAGACACTAGAGGACTTTCTTTATATAGAGTTCGTACTCTAGCTCATCGTCCAAGTAAATAAGGATATTATCGAGATAAGCTATATAGAAGTCGTCGAGGTAATTAAAGAGAATATTATTCATATAATACTAGTAGGTAGCTAGCCTATTAGTTAACCCAAAGGGTAAGACTTTATATTTATAGGCTCTATAGCGTATATGAAACGTCGTTAGCTCTTCTGCTTTAGGGTCTATATGAATCCGGTAGAAAGCTTATTAGATATCTAGCTTCGTAAAGATCTTCGCCCGACTAACTCTAGCTAGGGTCTCGTTAATAAGTAGAAGAGGGTACTAGTCCTTCCGGGTAATCTAGTTAAGCTTCCGGTAGTTAATATAGAATCGTAAGTTTCTATCAGCTTTTCTTATAAATAAGATAAGGGCCGCGAATAGCGACTAGCTAGGAGTAATAAAGCCCTTGTCGAGGTTTTCTAGGAGATATTTCTTTATAGCCTCTAACTCCACTATTGTCATCTTATATAATAGGCTATAACCCAGGTATTCCTCTACTTCCTTCTCTAATTATATCTTGTAATTATATAATTAATAGGGAAATAGGATATTAGAAGCTTCTTTGGAGAAGATATCCGCAAATTCGGTATATTAGTCGGGGATTATAGGTTCTTTAGCCTCGAGAGGGGGCTCTCTTCGTTATTCTAGGAGGCTATTAATTTCGTAGAGACTCGTAGTAAAGGCTTTATTCTCGGGTTATTATAGATTATAGTATATACCTATAGAGCTAATCCCGGCGATCTTAATAAGAGGAGCCTCTACTAGCTTTCTCTCTATATATAGTTTCTTCTAGTAGGGTATATCTACGGGATAGATAATACTAGCTAGGGAGTCCTCTATTTAGTAGTAGTTCTCTTTAGTATCCTACTTATAAGAGCATTTAATCTTTGGTTTCTAAGGGGTAGGAGTAGCTAGCGTAGGTACTAGCCCTTTATCCAGGTCTAATTCTGAATTAGTAGAGTCCTCCTTAGAGGTAGTATATAGAGAGGGGTTAGTAGTAGAGTCGTCTTCTATATTATAGTTCTCTATAGTAACTTATTTCCTAGTTACTCGCCATTAATCCTCCTTATTAAATACACGGTTTCTAGCTTCAATATTGGCTTAATAATTAGAGTAGGGAGTATACTTTAGGGTAAAGAGTAGAGCTTCTCGAGATATAGGGATCTCTCGTATAACTAAGAGTAATAGGGGTAAGCTCTTAGGCTATATTAAATATTAGTTTTGGACGTTAAGAAGTAGGTTAAAGTATTCTAGCCATTTGTAGCTAAGAATGAGATTATGGGATCCGAGTTTAAGGATTAATAAGGGGATATTATACTATCGTCTCTTATCGATAGTGAGATATATCCTTAGGAAGTAAGTAATACGGGTTCCTAGCTTACTATTATATCCCTTAATACTAATAGGCTTAGGTAAGCGCTAGAACTTAAGGTTAAAGAAGGTAGCGATATCTATAGTAAGGAGAGTATTAATAAATACGAAACTATTTACTCTAGAGTTAGTGAGAGAGGAGACATTAACTAAATATCTATTATAAGATAAGCTATAAGGTATAGTTAAGTATAGTCCTCCTATTAACTAGTCTAGGTTAATCTCTACGAGATTAACCCTAAGTTTACCTAAGAAGGAGTCTTTTCCTAGGCCTCCTTATTTCCTAATATATTATCTATATTAGCCTCTATAAGTTTATCGTCTTCCTATAGTTCCTTAATATTAGTAATACGCTTTAGTACTAGGTAGTCGCGTACTATATAACTAGTTTAAGAGTAGTTAAAGTAGGTTAAGGCTAAGGTAAGGGTACCCTCTCTCTTAATAGCTAGCTCACTAATAGTCGGGGATACTTGGGCTAGTATAAAGGTATAAGGAGTCACTATATAGAGTTTAGGGGTAGAGGATATAGAGGTTAAGGCTTATAGGGTATCTATAGCTCGAGCCTTAATACGCTCTTAGAGGTTCTTATAGGCTTATAATACCTTTAGCTTAGAATTAATAGACGAAGTAATATAGTATAGGTCCTAGAGGGTACGAATAAAGTAATACTAGCTCACGAGTTATATTTAGAGAGGAAGTATTAACTTATTATATAAATCGTTAAGGTAGTCTTATAAGTAGATCTAAGCTTTACCTTCCTTAGTAGGTGAATATAAGGGGCTTATTTGGTAATATCACGTGTGTTCTAGGGTCGGAACCAGAATTCTAGTATTGGGTGAATTTCAGTACTAGATTATAAGGCGGTTCTAAGCGGTAACTAGCGGTTCTAGAATTCCCGCCTATACCTTACTAAAACTTTCTCGATATTTCAAAGTCTTTAGAAAATTCTAAAAATATTATAGATTATAGAGAATACTTGAAATATTACGAATATTATATTAATTTTTCGGATTTATAGCGTTAAGGTCTCTTAAATCTAAGTTAAGTAGGAAGGGGGTATAGGCGAATCCTTTTACCTTAGCGAAATCGTAGACTAATTTACCCTTCTAATTTCTACTATAATATACGAATTAATTAATTACGAAACGTCTTATTAGAATTAATTATAATTAAAGAGAATACTATTAGAGTATATAGTAAAGCTTATAATAAGCTAGTTACTATAAACAAGTTATAGGGGAAAATATAAGGTATATAAGTTAGGAGTTAACTACTAAAAAAGAATATTACGATATAAATACTTACGACTTTAGTATATATATACCCTAAAGGGCCTATAGCTATAGCCCCTAAAACCTCTTATAAGCTAGTAGATATGGGTCTATGAATTATAGGGCTTTTAGCGACTAACTACCCTATAGTATAGTAATAAAATCCGTCTATTTCGCTAATTGAAAATTGTCTCCTTATATTTAAAAAATTATAATAAAACTCCCTATAGATTTCGAATTATAAAACCATAGTAAAGTAGCCTTTAACTTCTTCTCTATTATATAAAGCTTAATTTAAAGGATTTGGATCTAGGAGTACTAAGATACGTAATTTTCTAAATATAGCGATTTTAGTATTCCTTAGTTTTTAAGGCCACGTGCCTTATCCTCGTACCCTACTAGCCCTACTACTACTACTAGAAATTAATTAATAATATAATAACTACTTAATAGAATAGGATATAATTAGGTATTAAGCTCTAAGGGTATCTAGTTAAGTATATAATAAGCTTATAATTATAAAAATCCTATATAATATTATATTAAATAAGTAATAGTAAACTCTATATATAACTAAATCTAATAAATATACCTAAACTCCTAACTTCCCAACTTTCCTCTCTATCTAATAACTCTAATAATAATTTATATATAAAAATAGTTATTAATTATATAAAACTCTTATATTATAATTATAAAAAGCTACGTATAGTAGTAATAGTAATATAATAATAAGCTAAAAATACTATAGTAAAAATAAATATAAAAAAAACGAAGAACTACGAACTCCCCTCTTTACTCTAATATAAAAATAGTATAAATACTAGAAATACTAGTAATAACCCCTCTAAAAACTAGCTATATACTATTAGCTTAGCCTCAAACTTATAAGAAAAAACTCATATAATTTACTAGCTCTAAGACTTATAAAGAGTTCCCTTAGACTCATAGTCCTAGGTATTATCTAAACCTCCTAAATTAGAGGAACCACGTCCCTATAGACCCCCTCTAGTACTATTTCTATAGCTATAGCTACTATTATTTCCCCTAGTAGGCTAAGAACTACTACTGTAATACGAGCTACTACGAGAACTAGGAGTAGGCGAACTACGTGATACTTATCCCCTGAATATAATAGGTTAATGAGGAGGAGGAGGGGGGGTATTATCTTTATTATCGCCGTTATTATTCCCCTCTTTAGGGCTAGGAGCGTCCTTTTAAATAGGTGAGCCCTTAGGTAGAGGGTTTCTAATACTTTAATAGTTCTTAGAAAGAGTAGCCTTTAGATTAACCCTCTTCTTCTTTTAATTACTAATAGACTTTATATATTAGTATTTATCTCTTTATAGGGAATTTAACTTATAGTATTAAATAACTTATAAAAATCCCCCTTATCTACGTCTTCAAATTCCTTAGAAATTAGAAGTATATTATATAAATCAAGTATTTCCTTCTTAGTATCTAAAACGCCTATATTCTTTCTTTTAGCTACTATATAGAGTACTATAGTACCGTATAAATTCGTATAAATACCTTTTAATATTAGTTTCTAGGTTAAAAGATTAGTAGGAAATCTACTAGGAAATCTACTAGGAAATCTAATACTTACTCTTATAAAAGTACTTACCTAACTTACTACTCTTAGTATAGCTAATATATCTATATATATAAGCCTAGTAATTATAGAAATTAACCTCGCTAAACTTATTAGTAAAGTAAATAATAAGCTCCTCCTTTAATACCTTTAACTAACCCTTATCTAGGTACTACTCTATAATCTTAATAATATAGTCCTAAAAAGCCTAACTTATTAGTAATATATCTAATAAAAATAAGAGTTTAAATATATTATAATATAATTAAAGTAAGGAATAGAAAACCAAGTATAGCAGATCACGTGACAAGTATATATAAAATCTATTTGAAAAGGAAGCAAATAATATAAATATAAGCTAATAAAATAATAGGTACTTATAATAATTCACTTTAAGGTCTTAGACTTAAAACCCTTAACTATGTCCTTAATTTACTTCCGAGCTATAATATATAAATCTCTATCCGGATCTAAAGCTATACTATTATTATACTTCTTATAAATATCTACTATAATAGAGTAGTAGAAATTCGAAGTTATCTAAATAAAAGAAAGCTACTAAGAGTATCTCTTAATCTACCTATAAGAGATAGTAATCTCTTTAGGCTTCAAAACAGGATCTAGCTAAGTTATATTCTTATAGATCTTATTTAGGTATAGATTCTCAAGAATCTTAGTAAGGTACTTATAGGAGGGCTTTTTATTAGCTATAAGTAAGTTAATTTAATACTTAGAGGTAAATATATCCTCTTTATCTTCTTTATTCTTAATTTAGTAATTATTAAGAGCATTTTTAGCTTTAGTTTAAAGTATTTCTAAATTAGTATTAATCTCGGACTATATAGATATATCTAAGCCTCTAGTAGCTATAGATCTTAATATAAGAGCTCTATTAGAGCTTAGTGTTCTCGTATTTTATATAGGAGGTAGTAGTACTATAGATTCTCTTACCTAGAAAGTCACATGAGTAAACTCCTTTTAAAATACAAAAACATAATAAAGTTTAATATATAAGTAAGTAAGTGATTTAAAAATCACTTCTTACTTATATAAAATAAATTAGGTTAATAAAAAAATAGAGAAATAAAGGAAATACCTTAGGATTTAGTACTTTATCTTATAGAGATTTAGAATTCTGGCGGGATTTAGATAGATAATATATAGTATCCCCTAGAACTAATAGCTTATTATCGGAATAATCCTATTCCTCTTTATAAATACCTTGATTTCCCCTACTAGACCTAGGCTCCTTCGAGGCGTATATAAATTACTATAATATAGCTTATCTCTTATTACCTAATAGTGTACTAGTACTTCCTTGGCCTACTATAACTATAGTAATAAGGGATCTTAATAAGTAGGTGGTTCAAATAACTTAAAAGACACGTTAATCTAGTAGAGAGGCTTTTAAAAGTATATATTCTTAAAGGAAGAAGTCTAATATTATATCTAAAAACTCTTAATATTATAATCTAAAGATAAAGCTATATCACGTTTCTTAGTAAAATTTAGTTATAATTTTATATAATTATTAATAAATATGAGCTTACTTATTATTCTATTATTAAAACTAGTATATATACTTATTATTATATAAGTAATTATATAATAAACTAGCTTAGTTCTATTATTTCTATAAATTATAAAAATTATAGATAAAACTAAGAAATTTTATATTTAAGAAACTAATTAGTCTTTTTAAAATTAAATTAAAAATATAATAACTTTTAATAAGTTAGATATTATTTTTAAAAAGTCTAGCTTATTTAGAGCCTAAAGGAGTAATTATTTTATTTTATTTTAATTTGAAGTTTTGGTATTTCTTATCTTTTATTCTTATCCTAACCTTTATCTTAAGCTAAGGCTAAAATAGAATATCAAAACTCTAGTACTTATTTATATGTATTTCAAGCTCATTTATACTACTTCCTAGACTCTAGACTATACTTCTATACTCTAAATAAGTTATTTAAATACTAGATTTCAGTTAAAATACTACCTAAAAAGATTACTAGATCTTTTAAGACTATATACTAGACTTTAGCTTAGAGAAATAGAGATATATTAAATGAGCTTTCTAATTACCCCGAGTAGTAGCTAGTATCGCCTAGAAAACGAGTTTTAAGTAGTTATAGTAAGGCTAAACTAAGTTCTAAGTATATTAGAGAGGTAGTTAGTAATAATAAGATAGGAATTAGTAGTAATTTTAGTAGATTTAAGGCTAGGGACTTTATTAAAGGAGAAGATATTTCTAATTAAGCTATAAGTTTTTTTTTCCTTTAAGGTTTTTAATAGTATTATATATTATTTTAATATATTCTAGTATAGAAATATATATAATACTATTTTTATATGTCTTTAGATTTACTAACTAATTTTAGGAGAATAAGGTTAAGGATAAGTTAGATAATAATTTACTCCCGGATTTAGATGAGATTTAGTAAGCTATAGACTATAATAAGCTTTAGTTATAGCTAAAAGAGGATAATGAGATTCCTACTATAATATTTAGTAATATAGATTAAGAAGTAGCTATTATAGTAGCCTATCCAAGTCATATGACCTAGTTAGCTAAGGATATACCTCTAGAATTCTAGGATAATTCAGAGCTTATATACTATTATTAAGTTAAAAGCCTTAGCCTATCTAAGGTCGAATTAGCCTTAGGGCTATTTTATACTACCTTAGGAATATTAAGACGAGATTACTAAAGTTTATATAAGATTTTAGGTATATTAAAAGGCTAAGATAGCGAGTCTATACTAGAGATTAATAAACTACCTAGTACTCTAGGAATACTCAAAAACCACGTTATATAGTAATTACCCCTACTTAATATATAGAAAAAAGCCCTTACTTTAAAGGTACCTAAACTCCCCTTAGCTATAGTAACTTAAAAGTATTAAGGAGGCGATTAGATTACTAAAGATCTTTATTTTTTCGACCCCTAGTACCTTTTCGAGTCTATTCTATTATTAGATATAGCTAATAACCTTTATATAGGAATAGCTAAATATATAGATAATCTAATAGAGTATTAGTATAGTTATACCTAAGCCTCATTAATTAGAATAACCTCTAGTAACTTTACCTATTATAGTAATAGAAAGCTTATTTTCCTATTAGATTTCGTGGTTTATAGGGATCTAGTAACTACTAAGTAATATTTTGGTAGAGTACTTAGTATTAGTAGAGATTATTAGTTAAATATTACTAAGGAAGGTTAAGTAATCTTAATAATATAATACGTCTTTTTATAATTAGTTAAAGAAGTTTTAGGGGTTTTAAATCCTCTTATACTTGAAAATAAGTTACTTTTATACTAAGATAAGGTTAATTAGTTACTAGAAGACTATATTATAGAGAGAGTTAAGGTCTTACTTAATTATACTACTAGTATTAATTTAGAAAAAGTCGCTAATCCTATCCTACCGGAATACCCTTATCCTCCTAAGTACCCTCTAAGATATATTATTAGATGTTTTATTAATAATCTAGATATCGAAAACTAGAATTTAGAATAGCTATATAATTCAAATCTATTCTAAGGAGAACTAGAAATAGTAGAATATAGCTATAAGTACTTTGAGTCCTAGGATATCACGTGCCCTAACTAATAATTAGTATATATTTCTATACCTCTACTACTTTTTATAGACGGATTTAGTGTCTATAGAAACTTATATAGGACCCTAATAAGTATTTATACTATTCTAGTAGGGTTTAGTAGTAAGGAATATTCCTATTAAGCTAATATTTTTCCTATTATATTAGGGCCTTATAAGTCAAATTTTAATAATATTATTAACGTATTAGTCTCTTTAAGACCTTTAGATAAAGGTATTAATACTATAATTCTCGGGGAATTAGTTAACTTAGTAGTTTTTACGTTTAAATTCTTATTAGATATAGTAGAAGGAAATATACTCTATAGTATTAAGGGGATTAAGGCTAATAAGAATTATTAAATATATTATACTAGAAAAGAGGGTCCTAAGCTTAATAGCTATAGAGATCTATCCTATAATATCTTTCGGAATAGATAATACTACTATTAAATAATATAAATACGAGAAGAAATAGCCTCGAAATCGTTAGCTAAATGAGCTAAATATAGTACTAAGTAGGGTCTAGATATAGCTCTAGTACTTTAGACTATTACTCCTATACTAGATCTAGTACTATCTTATCCTTTTAATCTAGTATATTCCAAATACTAGGGATTATTATAGCTCATATATAAGCTTCTTAAAGATACTATTCTTACTATAAAGGGTCTTAAGGAATATTATATAATACTTAGATAGTATCCTTTCTTACCTAGTTAAGTACGCTTATAATCCCCTATCTACTATTTAGGGTTATATTCTCTAGCTAAGTATACTAGATAGTCTATTATAATCCCTAGTTTACTAAGATATTAGCTATAAAGATTATATATTAAGCTTATATTTTTATAGGTAGCTTAATAACTTTAGGAGAATTTACTTAGATATATTATAGGTAACTATACTACTATTACTAAGAGTAATAGTATACTTATAGGACCTGAAATTAGTCCTAAAAATAGGCTAAATTTCAATGATATAGTTATAGAGGGGAGATTACGATATTAAGAACTATTAAGATATATAGTAAATTATTATAGTAAAATCCGGTATAATAAGGGCTTAGTAACTCTAGTATAGTTACCTACTAATTCTAGGCCTACTACGCCTATTATTCCTCCTAGATTCAAAAAGCCTTTTAAATCTAGAAGTAAATTATAAGAAGAAAGCGAGTCCTTAAAGTAGAAGTATAAGTAGTATATAAAGAATTTAAACTGCCCTAATATTTATATTAGAGTTTATTATATTTAATAATTAGAGGAGTATAGTTTACTAAGCTTAAGTAATATATTAATTAGTAAAGATAAGTATAGGTAAGCTATTAATTTTATAGTATTTTCAATTTTTAAATATATTTCCTAGTAGGATTTCTTTATTTTTTGTTTTTCTATACCTATAGATATTACTATACTATATTATTATTAAATAGATACTAGGATTTCTATTCCTTTAGTTTATACTATATCCTAGCTATTTTTAATATTAATTAGTTAAGGAATCCTATTTTTATAAGTACTAGGGGGAGTATATAGATTCTCGCTAAGTCCTATAAGATACTAAGACTTTGGCCCTACTATAAGTGAAGTATAGTATTTAGTATACCCAAATTCTTGAAATTATAATATATAGTATTCTAATAAAGTTCTAACGACTTTATATAGGCCTAGTAAAGTTATTTTGCCTATATAGCTCTATTAGAAGAATTTTGGCTAGAAAATAAGGGGAAACACGTGATATAGTAAAAGCGGGACTTAGTGTCTTAGTACCTATATATCCTAGAATTCTTCATTTTTCCTTTAACCCTATACTCTTATATATTAATTAATTATAGTAGCACGTAAGAATTATTATAGAAATACTAGCTAATAGTTAATTTAATAGGTTCTTTAAAAACTATTATCTATAATATGAATTACTCGAATATTAAGAAAGCTCTATTAGGGTAAGAGAATTTATAGTAAACCGTCCGGATTCTCCTTAATAATAGTATATATAATACTAATAAGGATACCTCTCTTTTAATAAAAGAGATTTAAAAGGATTACCCTATACTTTTTGAATTAATCCTACTAAGATTCGAGTATCTATAGAGCTAGGAAGAGAATCTTATTAAAGAGGATAAAGTCCTATTAATTAGCTCTCGATACCACGTGAATCTAGTGGCTATAAGCTATATAACTACTAGATATACCTAGGATATACTAAAATTACTTATTAAGATCACTAATCTTAATAAAAATATTAAGTTTATAAAGCTTCTATATAAGGCTTATAACTTAGAATATAGTATATAGAACGTTTATAAGTTTGGGAAGAAATAGCTACTCTAGACTAAGAAGCTTACCTTTACTAATTAGTATATATTACCCTCTTCCTTAGTATTTTAAGTATTTTTAGTAAGGTTCACGTGCTATAGACCTAGGATTCTAAGCTATACACATTATCCCGATAATTTCTATATAAACCATATCCCCTTATAAGCTATAGCCTAAGTTTCCGGGTACTTAGTGAGTATTTCTAACTTTAGATTAAGAAGTTTAGGTAGAGAAATTAATATTTATATACCTAATACTTCTAATTTATACTCTATCTTCTAAGTTTACTAATAGAATTTCCTAATAAGTTATATAATAGGTCCTTAGGATAAGGATAAGAGTATAGAATACCTTAACTAATAGTTTAGGGGCTTTACTTTAGTATAGTAATTAGAGACTAGATTTTCTATTTTTATTCCTACCCTAGGGGGATATATATATAATTAAAGCTTTAGTTAGTATCCTTACTTATAGATTCCCCTATAAAAAGTCTCGTAATAATTTAGTATTCCCCGTGTAGAAGTCTTAGTAATTTAAGGTTTCTTCCTTATAATCTTCTATTTAGAAGTACTAATAAGGCGCTATAGTATTAGAAAGGCTCTATAAAAATTATGATTTTAGAGTCTAGATCTCTCTACTTTAAGCTCTAGTTAAGTAATTATATATAATCCTTTAATATTTCGATAGTAAAACTATAGAGATAT
>JAJTUS010000449.1:0-15579 GCA_021399465.1 Hyaloscypha sp. PMI_1271
TATTTATTAGAGCGGTTTATTTTTAATAAGTATTATACGCTATTAGATAATATAGCCGAGTTCTGGCCTAAGATATAGTAGTTAGGGGAGTTAGTAGAAAGAGGGGTATAGATAGTTTATTTAATAGTAATGTTACTATTATATACCGAGCTAGAGTTTATAAATATTATAAGGATTAAAGACGATAATATTTATATATTCTAGTACTTAACTAGCTATTCGAATATTATATATTCCGTGGTTAAGTATAAGGAGGATAAGTTTAGGAGAGGAGGTATTATAGTAGTTTATAGGTTAATAGAGTAGAAGTTAGAAGAGTATACTACCTTAGTAAAGATTATTATATATAGTAGTAGTATTATTACTATTTAGGAGGTGAGTAGTATATTGGATTACTACGTATATTACTAAGACGTAGGTAATATAGCTATTAAAGACGAGATCTAGAAGGTATAAGAGAGTATAAATAAACGTATTATAGTTACTACTAATATGTTTAGATTAGGTATTAACTAGCTAGATATTCGTATTATCGTTTATATTAGGCCTATTTACTAGATACGGAATTATAGCTAAGAGAGTAGACGAGCTAGGCGGGATAAGAAGAGGAGTAAAGCTATTATTTTAATACTCGTTAAAAGACAAGAGGTATTATAGAAGGCATATGAGTAAGTATAGCGGTGGCTAGCTAAGTTTCACATTTCTATAATAGTAAAGGAGAAGTAGCGGATCGAGTAGTAGAAGGTTAAGCGATTTATGAGTAGTACTAGGTATTAATAGGTTTATTTAGACTAAGAGATAAATAAGAGGATAGATCGAGTGAGGTGTGAGGATAAGGAGGAGTATTGTGATGTGTACTGAGAGAGTAATACTATAATAGATAAATTAGAAGCCTAGCGGCGAGTATATATCTAATAAGAGTAAGAGAAGTAAGACTAGTTAATAGATAGTACTATTAATATACTAACTAGTAGTATTCTATTTCCTGAGGTTCCTAGTAAGGGAGTTAATAGTAGTAATAGTCCATTTCCTAGTTCGCCCCTATAATATTCCTAGAGTAGTACCCTGAGTTTCGATTAGGGGTTTATAGTAGACTAGATTAGTTAAGGAGAACGTGTTATATTCTAGTCCTAGTAGAGCTAGTAGTAGTAGTAGCGGGTATAGGCCTAGGTATAGAATTAGTAAGTAGGTTATGAGGTGTAGGATTTAGAGAATCGTTTAGACTAGTGGGTTAGGAAGTGCCCATTATATTACGTCTAGAAGTATACGGGGAGTCTAGTTGATTTCCGGTATAGGTTAGACGAGTACGTAGATCTAGAGCAGGAATTAGTTCGTACGGAAGTACAAGTATTATAGTAGATCCAATTCCAGGCGTATATAAGTTATTATAATTATAGTATTATATAGTAGGTTTATACTAGGTGAGAAGAGATCCGGGAGGGGAACCGGAAGTTTGAATAGGTTAAAGGGGGGGTATGTCAATATGAGGAGATCGTACAGTTAGTAGTAGTAGCTATTATAGTAGCAGGGCTATTAGAGGTAGTTGATTAAGAGGTTTGGTCATATATACGGGCCGAAGGTATTTAGGGAGCTAATAAGAAGTTAGAGGCAAGTGAGGAAGCAGAAGTCAAGAGAGGGTTATTAGTATAGTTTGGCTAGAGGGTGATTTGGGGGTAGTAGAAGTAAGTGTTTTATTATAGGTATTTTACTAGTTAATAGTTAGGTTAGAGGAATAGAAAAGGAGGAATAGAATAGGTATATAGAGGAGTTAATTAAAATCAGGGCGTTTTTTAAGAAAGGGGAAGGCGTATTAGGTTTTAAATAGTATTTATAAAGGGTTATATAGAGTTAAGAATCCGGGTTAAACCCGTTAGTACGAAGCGCGAGAAAGAGAGAAGATAATTAGAAAGGGAGAGGATAACATCTATCCCTATATACCGAAAAAAAGTTAAATTATATATAGTAATAGGCTTAATTATAATATCTAGGGGACTAGGTATCCTTATATACGTGACAATAACTATAGTTACCTACGACTACCTCCTAGGTAATTACACGTGATTTGGGATCCAACTAAAAACCTATTAGTATGTGATGTGTGACTAGTGAGTTATATAATGAATCATATAAGGAGGTAGTATTTCTACCTAATTTGTAGTATAGTGGACTACTACTACTTGTCGTTCAGATGCTCTATATAAGTATTAATAGCTGTAGTCTTAATACGATAACTTAAACCAAATTCATGAATCGACATATGTGCTATAAATCGTATTAAGACCGCTTATAAAAACCTATATTATTAATAATATTAATACTAGTATACGAGCCATATAATAGTTTGAGGCCTAGAAGGACTATATAAGCTTTCTATTAATGATTAATAAAATGACCCATAATCCCTAGGAATACGTATTTATTTAGAGAAGTCTAGAGATTAAAGGATAAGTAGACAGCTATACCATAAGAGCGAAGCATAGAAATTAGTGTCACTTAATAAGCTAGGAAGCTAGTCACTAGACCAGATAATATTACTGAGCCCGATTTAAGTAACGAATCGTCATACCTAAGATAAGGCGAAGAGTAGAGTATTAAATCTCTAAATTCGTCTTATTTAATAATAGAAAATAGCTAATAGAGGACTATAATAAAGCGAGTGAGCTTCGCCCTAAAAACTTTAGCTAAGAATATATGAGATCCTATAATTAACTACGTGTATACTAAGGGGGTATTTGATACCGTAGATACTACCCTTAGTTAAGCGTGTTCTACTAGTTTATAAATAAGTCCTTTGAGGTATTTTGCGTAGCTAGAAGGCCCGTGTTAGAGTATATATATCTACTCTCTGAACTCAAGACTATTAGTCGTTGAATTACCTAAATATAGAGTATTAGAACTTCTCGAATTATACTAGAAATTAAGGGTACTTATAAAGCGATTCTCTATACTTCTAAAATAGCTCTCTATCTCTCTTTATATGAAACCCATATTTGAATACCTAACTCTCTCTTCCTTTAACCTTCTTTAGCTTCAAACCCTAGCTTATTATTAAGAAGCTCCCCCCTAGAATTGATAGTATAGTATTACTCTCCGCCGGAACCAAATTATTAATATCCTTAAACTCATCTTCATCTATTATCTACTCTACTTCCTTATTACTTCCTAGGGTATCTCTTTATCTTATCCTTCGTATAGAAATAGCTTTAGATCCTAATATAATCGAGGGAGCTATAATCGATAGAGGAAGAGGGAGCCTCTTCATAAAACTAAGTAAGGCTTGAGAATTGCTCTATTTCTTAAAATTAGTTAAGCACAAGCTTTACTTCCTTATATATAGACTTACTTGATTAAATGACAATTGAGCTTAATATTGATTCCTCTTAGTACGACGAGAAGTTGTTCCTTGGGTTACTTTTTGAGTATTAGAAGCTTTAGGGGCCTTGAAAACAGAGCCGGTGTCCCTATAATTAGTATTACTTATAGAAGAGAGAATACTAAGTGAGGGCGAATCAGAGAGTACTAGAGATACTATACGTAAAGAACTTAATAGTTGAGACATAATTTATTAATAGAATCAAGTATAATTGAGTATTTAATAAGAGAGAAGTGAGTACTATAGAGATTTCTTCAAAAATATAGGAAATCGTCTAAGCTTAGGGTAATTAGGCTAGAGCTAGGCCCAAAATATATCCTTAGCCCTAGATCCTACTAGTCCTATTAGGCGGCCTAGTAAAAATATAACCTAGGCCTAGACTACCTAATAGTATTAGGCCTATTATATATTACTAGCCCGACTAGACTTTACTAGGTAAGTGGGCTGAAGTCGCACTAGGTAGCCTACTTATCATAGGTACTGAATCCTACCGACTACTAGTACTACCCGATATTCTTCGTGCCCCTCTACGAAAAGTTCTACTTTAACCTCTCGACTAGTAGACATCTACTAAGGGCTTGTATTCTAGCATAATTTAGGAGACGTGTTTATTCACGGTTAAATGAAACTTCCCCTCAAAGCGCCACGTCTATAAATACTATAATAGTATTATCGAATTCTCTATTAATAAAGGTAATAAGTATAACAGAAAACTTTGTAATATAACTACTCTATATAACTTTAGATTAATATAACTAAACATAGATAATTACTTTATTTTATCTATTAATAATAATAGTAATAATAGTATCGAGCTAGATATAGTAGACTACTTTCCCGAATTTGAATAAATTTAATAACTATTATACCCCTATATACCTACTTACCCTATATCTAGAAATCTTTACTAATATAAAGACTCTAATTAGGGATAACTAAACTGTGGTAATCATAATCCTAAAGGTAAGGTTAGCCTAGAAGAAAATCTATATATAATAATAAGATTAGGTATATAAAATGTAATACTTATATTAAAGGCCGGATTCGCTAGTATCAAGCCTTAGGGCTCTTTAAAGCCGCTAGATTTTGTCTAGTTTAGAGATCTATAGATTAATAAGGATAGAATAGTACACATTTACCTTAAGGGAAGAGTTATTGGTCTAGTACTAGTAATAGAGATTAGAGAGGACACGAATAGTCGTCACTATTTCAATCTCATATGGGCCTATAGTAAGAAAGATATTCCGAATAGTTCTAGGTAACCGGATACGTCCTCTTATATACTTAGTACTTATGTGAAAGCTCATAAGTCGGACGTTATAATAGATAATGTAATAGTAGAGGAGATAGATAAGTTATGTCTAGTATATATCTACTCGTTTATAACTAAGAGAATTTATAAGGCTAATCGCTAATATTCCTAGGTAGAACCGTTTATATAATTAGCCTTAGAGGACCTTAAGGCTTAGAAAAGCTAGGATAGATAATATTAGAAGTATTTAATGAATTCTTATAATCTATTACTATTATAATCTAAGTAACCTAGATTGATTTAGTGTTATATACGAATACACTCACGTGAAATATAAGGATCTATAAGGATGGACTCCTAAAGATCTGAGATACGTTTAAGGGGTAATGAATAGTTATATAGTATTTAATATCAAAAGCTGTTCTTCCTAAGGGAGTTAATAATAGGATCTTATTCTAATCTCTACTAACCTTCTAGACTAATAATCTAAGGAAGCTATAGTCTTAAGGTAATTAAACGTTTTCTTCTCTATTTATATCTATAACTTCGAACCCGTTATACTCATCTATCTTATCATGATTTACTCTATTCAAATCCTCTCAAACCTTACCTACCCCACGTGCCGTGAATCCCTATACCCCTTAGTCCTATTTACTTAGGCGGAAGCGCTAGTATTTATCCTTATTACGGTTATCCTCGGAACTCTCTCTTAATTAGCTAACCCGCTCGTTATCTCCTCCTACCTCGGATCCTAGCTCATATAGCATATTTAATTAGTTGAATCTATAAATAATATATACTACTCTAGACGAAACTATATCTACCTTCCCTACTAAGCTCTTTAAGGCCTCCTAGAAAACTAATCGTAGTAAGGAAGTAAAACAAATTCAATAATTAGAATATAACTTATTAAATGAATAGTTTATAAGTAATTATATTAATTGAGTTATTATATAAGGAGTGAGGTTATAAAGTAGGATATTTATCCATCCAAGTCTATCACGTGATCGACAAGGTTACTAACCTTCTAATACTCCCTTAATATTAAATGATCCGTGGATCCCTTAGCTCTAGTACTTATATCCCAAAACCACCTCCCCTAAGTAGCTCTTCTACCTAAGTGTCGTATTAGTCCAATGAGCTTCGAGAGCCCAAATCTAGCTTAGGTCTAAGCTTAGATACAAAGCCTAAAAGCCCTAAGAACCTTATATACTTCTCCCTCATAAGAGGCTTATAAGTTCATCTATAAGTATTTGATTAGTAGGCACGTAGTAAAGGTTAATATAGTTTAATTAAACCTCTTAGAGAATATAGTAGTACTAGATATTAATGTGTTTCGTCTTCTAATAATACTAAGGGTTCTTAGCGAGTTAAAGGGAGCCTTAATTATCTCTATTTACTTAGAGAGGGTATAAATCAGGTCTAGTATAGCCTAGCTCTATAAGAAGAGTATATAGCTAAGCTACCTCTTTTACTACGTTACTCAGGGTATAGTGTGATTACTTCTATCGAGCTAACTTCTAAATAACTAGGCTATTTGCTATGAATATAACGTACCTAGTAATTAAGTGTCTTGTTTCAAGATCTCTAGTATAGTCGGAGTCTGAATAATCTTTAATGCCTAGAAATCTATTAGGGTTACTATAATAAGTGACACCTAGTATTTCGGTTCTATAAAGATATCGAAGTAAACCCTTAGTAGCCTTAAGGTATTATATACTAGGATTAGAGTTAAAACGTGAGAGAATAGAGTAAATCCATGTAATATTAATACGTGTTTAAGTTATTCCAAATATCCCTGAACTAATAATAGACTAATATTCCTTAATTCGCTAAGGGTTAGCCTCCTTAGTTAATAGTACTATATGAACCATTCCCCCTGACTCAAAAGGAGTTATAATAGGCGAATAGTTGTCTATTCTAAAGGAGCTTAGTATACGGCGAATATACTAGTCTTATATAAGATAGATTATATAGTTTTCCCGGTTTCTAATAATCCGGGTTCTATAGAACTAATAAACGAGTCCTATATCCTCGATATTAAGGAGTCTAGAGAGCTCTTTCTTTATTAATTTAATAACCTTTAGATCTTTCCTAAAGAGTAGGAAATCATCTATATAGGTAATAATTAGTATACGAGTTTTAGGGTACTAGAATAGGTATTTATTTGTATTAAGAGAATAGAACCCTAACTTTATAAGAATACTTACTACTTTCTTCTACTAAAGATTCATAGACTATTTGAGGTTATATAGAGCCTTATTTAGTAGGTAAATAGCGCTGTTAGCTAGGTTAGAGGTATTATTATAGTGAGATGCGGTATATTTAGGGTATCTAGGTGAAAGCTCGACATAGATAAGTTCGTCGAGTTTACCCTAAGTAAAGGCCGAAATAGTATCTATTTACTTAATTTCCTAGTCCTAGGTAGTAGTAATTACCCAAAGAACCTTGAGTGTATTCGATTTGATTACACTAGTAAAAGTGTTATAGTAATCTTGACCTTAGATTTACTCGTAGCCTTTTACTACCTAACGGGCTTTATAACGAATTAGCTTATTAGTAGGTCTTTTAATCTTATAGACCTATTTACCTCGGAGTACACGAACCTTTTAAGGTTTAGGTATAACCTTCCACGTGTTATTATCCTCTAAAATTTTGAGCTCCCGGTTCATAGCCTCGAGCTAGTCCTTTAAGGAAGATGACTTTTAGGCTTATTTATATATAGCTAGTTCTTCGGGATCTTTGAGAAGTATTAATACTAAAGTAGTACCTAGTTATCGTGATTAATTCCTAGTAGCTCTTAGAGTATTAATATCGATTAATATATCGATTCCGGCAAATGTCCTTAATCCCTTACCTCGTGTCTAGGGTGTGACATCTTTAGATTCACTTAGAGATATCTTAAGAACGTGGTCCTCTAGGTAATCCATAACTATAGTATCTTAATTAATATCCTCTAGGCTATCTTTAATATATGTGCTAGGATTCTCTGATAACTTATCTAGTTCAGGGATTTTGGGAATTACCTCATCCTATTAGTATAGTAGGTCACGGGTTAACTACTAATTATTCTAATAGATTAGTAGTAGAAGAGTTACTTTATTTTAATTATAAAAGTAAGTCCCTATATAGTTTCTCAAGTAATAGGTATCTATAGGCAACTATACTTAATAGAGTTATCTAGTCCGTGACTCATCACGTACCCAGTATACTAAAGAGGTCAAAACAGCTCACCGTATTCTAATATATCCCTGGATTCAGGGGTATCACGTGACGAAAGATCGACTTTTCCGGGTTTATCTAAGAGGTTAGGGAAGTCGAATTCGGGCGTAAATTCGCTAGATAAATTATCCACAGACCCCTCCTCGAATCGTATAGACGTACTTCGAACGATATCGCGCCTCCCCTTAACCTAACATCTATAGATATAGTTCCTATCGTACTTAACTAGGATACCCGGGTCTCCCCTAAGCTCAAACTTGGCTCCTTTCTATCGCCGTTCCTCAGGGATATAGACTACTACCTTACCGCTTAATATCCGTAAATAAGAGATATCGGGCAAGTTGGATACGTCTCTAGGTAGGGGTAGACTTTTAGATATCTGAGCGAGGATATCTGTAGTAAAGACCTCATAAGGTATTCTCTATTTAAGCACGCGAGAGGCCGTCCTATTAGTCATGTGAACCTACCCTACTATTATTTCCGGCTATAGAGTCGTTTAGGCGTGAGAGTACTCGAAAACAGCTCTCAAAGAGGAAGTAATTACCCGAAATCCTCGTTTAGATATTCTATTCTCGTGTGACGAATAAGGGGTAGTTATCCTAATTATAAACCCCTTTTACTAGTTAAGGTCTTAAAGGGTAAAAACACCGAATTCCTTACCGCTATCTAGGCTAACGAACTTGACTTTCTAGTAATACTAAGTCTCAAATATAATTAGGAAGTCCTATAAGTATACTCGAGCTTTAGCCTTAGCTTTATAAGTTTTAATTCATCTTACTCTTAACTTATAATCTATAGCTATTATAGCTCATCTATGACTATTAAAGCCTATTAGAGTAATTAGACTAATTATATCGAAGGAGATTTCGTCTAAATAGTGCTCTAGTTCTAACTAAGGGACCCTCGAAATGTCTTAGGTAATATTCCCGATTAGGTAGTCATGGTATAAAATAGAGTCTCTAGAAGGTAATTCGACTAGGATAACGCCGGATATTGATTTCACTGTATTTTCTACGTATTTAGTGCTTCTGTGGCCTAGCTAGAGGTGTATTAGTTATCTAGTTTACTTCCTAGGTAACCTAAATACTACTAGTACTATTCTAATAGATAGTCCCTAACTAAGGGCTCTTAGTAATAGGCTATTATTAGATGTGTTAATAGCTATAATATTAATGTCTTCTTTATTAAATAAACCGCCATTTCGAGTATTAATTATACCACTATCATAAAGGAGTTTAAGAGCCGAAAAAGAGGTTATATAGGAAGTCTAGTATATAAAATACCCTCCTTAAGACTAGCTCCCTTTCTCTAAAGTTTGAATTAATAGCTAGCTTAATTATTCCAATTCTAGTAGGTCGAGCTTTCTCGCCTATTATTAAGATTATAGGTATATTCTCTATAAGATTGAGCTTAGAGAATAAGTCCTATGAGTTATATATGTGATTAGTAGCCTTAGTATTAATAATCTAGTCGCTCTTTGAGACTCCTCGTGAAGCTATTATAATATAGGGTTTAGTAGTTTTACTCCCCTTATTTAGCGTGTCTTTATTATCTTATTTAACCTTCTACTAGTCCAGAGCGAGCTTAGAATACTCGACCTAATACTTCGCTTTCATGTGACCCTTTATACTATATACCTCGTACTTCTTCTTATTATTAGTATCCTTCTTAGGATCTTTGGATTTCTTACTATCCTTTGACTCGTCGTCGCCTCCCCTTTTACTATCTTTACTAGTAAAGAATAAAGAGCTATTCGAGTCGTTTTCTAGCTTACGAGCCTTATCTTAAATATCTAATATAAGATCTTCTAAAGATAAGGCGGACCTCTTATTATAGCCTTAAGCTCACTAATAATCGGCTTATATAAGGAAAGCACCTTCCGTTACGTTTAGAAAAGTAAACGTAGTATAGTATTTAGAGAGCAGGGAGTCGAGCTATTACAAGTCCTAGTAAAGCTTCTTGAATTCGACTATAAAGGTTATTATAGAGTTGAAGCTCTTATAGTTAATCTGAACTAGTTTTGAGAAGGTCTACTCCTCGATATTCTATCCTTTACCGTGATACTAGTCTAGTAAGATCTTCTAGATTTCAGAGGGGTTCTTAATACTACTAACTAGTCCTTTAGGCTCCTTATCGAGGTTCTTATTAATAATAATTCTAGCCTTAACCGCTTGCTTTTTCTAGGCTACGATTTCGGCTTTAGAACTAGTAGATTACTCTAAAGTATCAACGAGCTAGTCCTTATCGTCGGCTTCTATATCTTCGTCCTTATCCTTAGAGCTCCCGGATCCTTTAAGTTCGGTAGTTACCTTACCCTTCGGTTCGATTTTAGGAGTAACTTTAGGTGGTTTTACGAGCCTAGGCTTAATAAAAGAAGGGAGAATAGTGTCTAGAAGGTCCTTAGCTTCAAGGAGGTCCTTGATATCGTTTTACTAGACCCCGTAATTAACTGAACCCTTTAAATATTAGGACGAGTGAAGTATATTAGATAATATGTGATCTTCTAATATATTAACGGTTTAGAATAAAGTTCTAGAATAAAGCTTGATTTGAGAGATATTTGGTGCGAAGATAGTATAATATGTGTTATATCTTAGTATAAATTAGTAGATTCATCGCTTAATTATAAAGGGAAATACTAGCCCTTTATATTAGGATACCCGTATCCTATAGTCTAGCGGATCTAATAGATTCTCTATAGATAATATTAATTTATTAGCTAGTACCTATTTTTGGCCTAAATTAATATCTAATCGATACCTTTAAGGGATCCAAACCGCACGAGCTAAGATCCTTCTTAGCTAGACCAGGAATCGGGTTCTAGGGGTAAGGGCGAATCCCCCCTCTCGACCTCTTATAGAGGTAGATTTGTCCTTAGATACTATTCCCTATAGTAAATCAGTATCTAATAGGTTCTATAGATAGCTGAATACTTCTTTTAGCTTCCTTTAATATTAGAAACCAGCTCGTATAATACTATAGGATCTATTAGCCTATTACTAATATAGTTATATTACTAACGAGGGTAGCTAGATACCTTATACCCTCGGGATAGCTAATCCCGCGTGTAGACTCATTACTCTTAATAGCTCTGAGGCTTTTTAGGGTCTTAGGGATACCTTTATTTCAATAGGCTCTAGAGTACGTATCTAGTATCACGCGGATAGAATTTCTATATAACTATAGGTGCTCTAAATACGCCTATTTAGGCGTAATATTAATATATAATATTTAAGAGAATTATTTCTTAAATTATTTATCTCGGGGACACGATATATCGCTCGATATTAGTCATTTTAATAGAGGTTAGGCGATATGCCTTAAAACGAAGGGTAGTATAGAAGTAATAAAATAAGGTATTTTTACTTCAAACCTCGAACTCTGAGGATTTTACGTATTTAATTAATAGATTAGTAGCGATAGCGCTAGCTAGGCTTATAACCTATTAAACGAATATTTATAAGTAATTATATTAATTGAGTTTTTTTATAAGAAGTAAGGTTACAAAGTAGGATATTTATCCTTCAAAGTCTATCACGTGATCGACAGGGTTACTATCCTCTAATAAGATCATGTGTATACCTTGAGGTACTACTAGTATTAATAGATAATTGATTCTTACTAGGAGCCCAAAGAGGTATGAAATAGAGATCACTAACTAGAGGTATAGTATATTAGATATTAGAAAAGTTATAGAAGTTCCTAGGGCTCTACTATATATTAGTGAGTAGTTATATATATAATTAGAGACATACTTATATTAAAGCTCGTAGCTCAATAGACCTTATACCTGAGATCAACTTCTAGTAGTAATGAGTTTTGTATATAAACTACTCCAAAAAGAGCTACTATACTAAGTAGCCTTAATATTATACTATATAGACTAGAGAATATTAGTAGTTACGAGATATGAATTAACTAGGTAACTAAATGAAGCTACTTATATAAGTAGAAACTAATATGAGATAGAAGAAAACTAACTAATATAATAAAGACTTTAATATTATAAGCACGAGCGCGCTTTAATATAATATAAAACTATTAATACGCTTATATAATATGTATTTCTATAATAGATAACCTACTAATAATATCTATAAATAAGATTCCCTAACCTATAGTCTAGTATCTAAGCTATAGCTTTACTCTAATAGAGTAGTATTAATAAGGCGAGCTAGGCTACGCCCCTGACTTATAAGCAAGGACTAGAACTATAGACCCTACTATACGAATCCGAGTAAAAGTTTCTCTTTTTAGTTATAGAAATACGAGCTTAGCCCGAATATATACTAGGCTTATTTAACGTAAGAGTTTTACTCTGTTACTAATTTTTATTAAAGGTTATACAAATCTTATAGTAATGAGTTTACTACTAACGATTAGTTATTAAAGCTATATTTATAGGGCTTCTAGTAAATTAAAAGACTCTATAGTTAGTTGGGTTTTATTAGCTTTTAAGTGTTCTATATAATTTTATTATCACGAGACCGAAAAACATCGCTAATAATATCTATATTAGGTAACTAGTGTGAGAGGGAAAACGCAGTAAGACAAAAACCCACATAAAACGCTATAGAGTATAAAATCGACTAATGACAAAAACACCAAAAAAAAACAATAACTGTAAAATAGACGTAAAGCAGTACAAAATCAGTGTGCAAGTGCGTAGAACTCAAAGTATGAAAGTGATGTATGATTGTTACTCTATGGCTACGGAAACTGTGGCCTTCTTATGCGAAATGCCAAAGTCACATGATCTCGGACATGTCCGTGGTCATGTGATCAGAATATCAAAACTACCTAAAATCGGGAAAATCGACAGTATACGGCCAGCCGTACCACACTAGCTAGTAGCTAAGAAGTAAGATAATAATAAGTAAAGAGGACTTTAAAAACTTAATTACTTATATCTCTATAATATAATAGACTTCTATGATATAAAACTATCTTCTAGTAGTTTCTAACCTAGTAGCTCTATTAGGTAACGAATTAAGTCCCGGGACTCAGGGTATAAGGACTTCTAGACCCCTAATATAATATGTTCGGGCTAACCTTCTACTGTTTATCTAGTCTTAAGCTTCTTTAGTACTACCGTAAAGCAAGTAAAGATAGCGAGTATAAGTAGTACCTTACCTTATAGATAGTTAATAAACTCGTCGGATTACTAGTATAGCTAAGTGAAAGGAATATAGCTATATATATTAGTAGTAATAGTTATAGTAGTATCGACGTCGGTATATATTACTATAAAGAAGGACTCGAGATTATCTAGTACTAATAAGTAGAATAGTATATCACGAGACCGGGAGCTTAGTAGGTTATTAAAACTTATAAGAGCGAGCTTATATAGTTTTTAGAAGTGTAATTTGTAGCTAATGACTCCTTAGGGAGCGCCTTATAGGTTAGGTATAATGAAAATATTCTCTGAAGTTATCTCTATTATATTAAATACTAGTAACGTCGGAGTTCATAGAGTATCCTTTATATTTTCTCTAATAGATTATATATTATATAGAAATACGAAAAAGGTTACTCTACTATCGTGATTACTAAATCTAATATACTCGCTAGGTTAAGGTCTAATAGCTAAGCTATAAAGACTAATTAGGATAACTAATCTATATATAAGCTCGTACTTGTCTTTAGAGATATCACTTAGTAACTTAATTATGCCTCGTATACTAGTAATATAGTAGTAGTCTACCTAAGCTATGAACTCGGCTCATTGGCTTAGTATTTAACGAGTATAATATAATATAGAAAAGCTAAGTATAAGATATAAGATATAAGGTTACTAGAAGGTAATCTCGAGCGTCTATATCTCCTAGGAGGACTAGCTTATTAGGACGAAGTAGTGTAATAGGGATTTAATTATTATATGGATTTCGGACTATATATAGGCGTTAGATATGTGAGGGGTAGTAGAATAAGAGGTAAGGACTTAAATAATAGAAGTAATACTCTAAAGACTCTTAGTACCGATAATAAAGTAGTAGGAAGGATCGAAAATAAGAAGCTTAAAAGGTTAATATATTATCTGAACTAATTATATATAAGAATAAAAGTCTTATATAACCCTCTAACTAGTGCCTATAAGCTAAGAAAGCAGGACACGTGACAGTAATTACTAGATATGAGATAAGACAAAAAACCCTACTATATAGCTCCCCCCTTATATTCTTAATTATCCCTTAATTAAGGTAAAGAAAGTAACCCTATACTTCCCCTTTCTATTATATATATTATTCATAATTCTTAGAAACTTAAAGTAAAGAAAGGAAGATATACTCTTATAGCTAGAAAGAAATAGATCTAATCTCTCCCTCTAAGTCCCTTAGATACCTAATATTCTCCCTCCCCTTCCCTAGAATAAGATTTCTAGTACCTCGCCCTTACTTCCTAACTCTTTATATATTTTTCATTCTTTCTTTTTTCTTATCTCAAGAATCCTTTATCCTTCTTATAGTAAGCTAGGAAAATGTACTTCTATTCCTCCTCTCTCTTTTTATCTAATATTTTTATCTAATATCTCGTATCTTCTATAATAGGACTTATAGGTATGAATTATCTATGAATTACCTCCTATATAGTTACTTCTAAAAGAGGAAGACCCTATACTAAGATTAGATAAACTTTCTTACCTTAAAAGGCCTTCCCTCCTTATTTTCCTTAACTTCCTTCTTCTTCTAATAATAACTTTAACCTTACCCTTCCTTTATTCACGTCTAACCTCTATATCCCTTAAATATTATATCTAAATCTCCTAGTAATAATAGCTCTATAGAAATCGATAAGAGGGCACTGAGCTAAAATCCTTATAATATAATACCTAAGAACCTCTTTCCTATAGTAATTAAAGACGGTATTATCGAGTTAAATAGGTAGTAGGTATATCTTTCTTTATTCTCGTATAATTCTTACCTTATAATTCTTCATTTTTCCTAGATCTTGTCTCGCTTTACTAATTAGTTTATTATTCCTCCCTTAGTTATTAATTACTTTAAAAAGTTCTATACTCTTAATACTCGTAATAATAGTACTAATAAGCTAGTAGATAGTAATTATACTTATTCCTATACTTAATAACTCAAAGCTATAGCTATAATAAGCTTTAGACTCATATACTATAGTAAAGAAGCTTATATGAATTACTAGAATAATAAGTCCTACTTTAAGGAATACTGTGAATTTCGTTCTCTTAGTTATAACTATAGCAAATACCTTTAGAGATATAACCCTCGTAGATATTCTTTTAGTACGAATTCCCCCTTCCTAATCCCTCTTAAATCTAGGTACTAATAGTAGTAGATCCTAACTAGAGAGATAAGCTTATAGTTCTTTAGCCTAAATAAGCTCTTCTTCCTCCCCTACTAAGTCCCAGTAATCATAAAGGTATAAGAGTAGCTAATATCACTAATTAAGTTATATTACCTAAGGAGAGCTTATCCTTATACCCTCTAATTCATTATTCTTAAAGGAGGCTATTATTAGTAGAGAAATCTTACTACTAGCGTTAAGCTTTGAAATAATAGAACTTATTAATTTCATATTATTTCCTAGGCTTTATTAGTATTTTTCTATAAAACCCTATATATAAATATTATATACTTAAAACTATAGCCTATAATTCTCCTTCTTTTCCCTCCTTTCCCTAACTTATTAACTAGTAAAATAATATTTTTCCCTTTCCTCTTATTCCCTTCTTATCTATTTCTTTTCTAGTAGTAAAATA